>JANHGC010002139.1:65907-89626 GCA_027560395.1 Boaedon fuliginosus | reverse complement strand
TTTACTTAGAATAGACACTTTGCATACATATAGTATATGTACATACTATATGTATGTAATATCAGATAGTCATTCTTTTTCTATCTGGGTTTTCTGGCTGTACCAGAAATTATGATTGTCCAACCCTTTGGTTTGCCTGGGCTGAACTGAGTGAAAAGGAATAGTCTTGGGCCTCTTATAAAATATTTAATACAGTTAGTATGCTGCATATAAATAATATTTATATAATTTTAATATAATTTTAAAAATATTTTTATTATCTTGTGGGGCTCACCCATGGTCCAGGGCCATGGGTTGGATGTCTGCCAAAATTAACAGATATTTGGGTTTCCCAATGGGTTTTCATGTGGAAAGATGGTGGTGAGGTAAATTTCCTTCCACCTCCTTGTTACTCCTTCCTTTTGTCCCTCCCACCCTGCCTGCTCCACTTTCTCACTTTTATAACTTAAAAAGTAATAAAAAACTCGACAACATACCAGACCTCAAAATATATGTCACTTTTCAGTTTCTGTCAGAAGAGCTCCAAAACAGTTTTAAGCTGATTCCAGAAAGAAGAAAAGGCAAAAGGCAGAAAAGTTCAGAGCTAATGTGATCTTTAATAGCTAGTAGGTCTTTAATAATAGGCCTAGGATAGCTCCATCTCCTGCACCTCTTTAAAATGGTGAACCACCACCTGCTTCTCCTGACAAGATAAACCAGTCTAGCCAATTCTAATGGTCAAATGCTATCCTGAATGCAACTTATGGCCTTTATAGATTAATACCAGCACATTAAATTGTATTCAGAAGGATATAAGAAACTAATGTGGAGCCATTAATGCATACACATTATGTTCCCTCTGGCAAGTGCTGGATGCTACACAAAGTATTACCTGTTATACCAGTTGAAGCTTCCAAGTATTCTTGTAATGCAGCCCCATACAGAGCATGTTGCAGTTGTCTAAGAAAGTTGTGAAGTACATGATATAGCAAAGCTCAGTCTTCTCATATCAGACAGGTTCACAACTGATGGACCAGGTACAAATAAATACTATCTAATTCCCCAACTCCAGTGACAAGGTGTCTTTTTGTAGAGTCTTAACTCATTTATCCCTTTTCCTATGAGAGGTAACAGATGGAAGAATAAAAAATGTTACAAGGAAATGATATTCTGTATTCCAAATGAAAAGAATGGAATTTAGAAATCAGACTCTCGGAGCTATTCCAGGTCATTTTGCTCCCTGGGATAGAAAAATCCATGTCAAGCTGTGTAGTTTCCCTAAGGCCAGTCAAGTTATTTTAACACCTGAGGCAAACATCTCGCAAGAACCTCTCCTTTTGCCTTGCAGTAAAAATACAATGATATAACATAAACACTTTGCTCCTGTTTCATAATATGTAATATAGGCTATCCAATTAACTATGGAATTTCTCTTTTGCTTGTCAATCACAAAATTATTTCACTCTATTCCAAAAATTTCTCCAGAAGTATAAAGTAGCAGACAAAACAATGAGACACAATTACTCCAGCAAATTACTCGAGGATCCCCAAACTATTATCCTTCAAAAGTGTTAAGGTTACCAGCTAATTTAGCCAAAGCAATTGTGAGATATATTTTTACTAGACTGAAGCTGTAATTTAAACAATATCATGAAAATTCTCCAATGGATGCAAACAAGGAAGTAAGATGCTTATGTCTCCTCTAGTTCATCTGAATGTTTTACTATATCTAATAATGAATATTTTTTTTATCCCGAATCTCTGTATTTTATTTGCCTTCTTTACAGTTTATTTTTTTGTAAAAAAGGAAAGACTTTACTCTGTCCAAAGGTTATGGCCAATTTTAAACTGTGGTCAATTATTTACGAGACAGCATGATGACCAAAAGAACTTCCACTTGCTTTGCCAGGGAATCACTGAAAACATTAGAGTCAACCTAATACCATGATAAACAATATACACAGGTGACCTTTAAGTATCATTGCCATGCTGGATTTATAGGTAACTTACGATCTTTCTTTTCAAGTGTAAAAAAAAATCAAAGATGTTCAGCTTGAGAAACTTTCACTAGACACACTATCCTGAGGTCTGGTGGTCATCATAAATAAAGTTATTTTTTGAAAAAAAGTGAATGGAACATCTCTCACATGTTTTATCTGGTGAAACCCATTTAGCACCCATAGGGGCACTTTCCTTTGCTTCAGCTCATTGCTATTTCAGTATTTCTTTTTAAAATATAACATCCTTCAGGATCAAGTTTTACTCACAGAGTATCCAGATACCAGTGAAATAATTAAAAGTTAATTCCTTCAGTGTACAAGTCTTGCAATACATTTGTAATATGTTTAAATATATTTATTTATATTTAGAAATATGTTAACATCATAGTACTAATTACAGCTGTGCACACTTCAAAAATAATTCAAAAGAAGTTTTTCAAAACTGATATGGAATAACATGTCTACTATTCATTTTTTATCTTCTGCTTTCTATTTTATTGTTGTAAGACACCAAGAGTACTCCCACAGTGAGATAAGCAGCACATACATTTAACAAATAAAATAATAAATAAGAATTTAAAGACTATGTTTAATCACTAGTCCAGTGATTGTTTTGAACAGGGTTAATGATACTGTAATTTTGAAAGTCAATTTTAACATAGGTAGTTCTTGTTTAGCATCCACAATTGAGAAACCAACTTGGTCATTAAGCAAAGCAGTCACTAAGGGAAACATCATGGTTTTACAGTTTATATGCCCTGTTTTAAAAGAATTAGGAACAATGTGGAAAACTAGAAGCAAGTTAGTTTAACCGTGTTCTGTGGACTATTATTAAAGAGTAAGAATGACCTATGTAGAAAATAATCAAGAGAATTTTCACTAAGTTAAGATATCTCAACCTTTTACATTTTTTTATGGCTGTCAATAAACAGGTAGACAAGGATAACTCAACAGATATTGCACAATTGGATTTTTAAAAACCTTAATCAAGTCAAAGGATAGACAACAAACAGGAAGTAAAGAGTAGAAGGAAATCACAATTTTTTAATGATAAGATTTGAAAAATGATATTTCATTTTTTTTCTACTTGTATATAAATTATGTGGGATCAAGGCGCGTCGAGTTCCCCCGGAAGGGGTGAAGAGAGGCGGGATATAAATCTAATAAATAATAATAAATAAATAATAATAAGGCTAAGCAGTAAAGTGCGTAGATTTGCTGTTCAGGCAGATTAAAAAAGGAATTTTAAAGAGCTCTAACTGAAAAAATAGGGTTCAAGATAGCAAATATTATTTACTATAAATCATTTATAAATTGATGCAGGTTGATTCAAAAAGTTCGTACTTACATAGTAATGGTATTTGAACTGGCACTGGGTGACGAAGTAAGTAACCTGAAGTCATAGTAAAACAACTTGATGAGAACACCCATCTGGTTTGCAGCTGCTGTAAAACAAAAGAACCAAATTTCATGCTTAGAATTATTAAGAAAGAAATTGAAAATAAAACTCATGATATAATAATGCTTTAATACACATCTGCACTGAGGCCATATGAGAGTATTACTCTCATTTATTCTTGCTTTATTTTAAAAAAGATATTATAAATCTAGAAAAAGTCAACCAAAATTACTGGTTGAGATTGGAACATCTGTCCTTGAGAAAAGACTACAGCAATTGTGCTGTTTAGATTGGAACAAAACAGATAAAGGAGCTATGTTAGAGATAAATAAAGTTGTGGATGGCATACATAATATGGCAAATGTCACAACACTGCCTTTTTCAAGAAGGAATTGGACTTTCTTGTTTTTCTTTGAAGAAATTTTGCTTCTCATCCAAGAAGTTTCTTCAAACCTTATTAGACATGGAGAACTTGGATGAGAAGTGAAACATCTTCAAAGAAAAACAAGTCCAGTTGCCTATTGAAAAAGCACCTTTGGGACTACACCAGGACCTGGATGACTGAGAATATCCCTAGATATAACAATGGTGATAACAATGTGGGCAAACACTATTAGAATTTAACATCATCTCCTGAAACTACATATAAGGAATCTGATTCCCCTCCCCGCCACGTAATCCAAAGAGGATTTTTCTTTTTTATGACCTTAAAATCCCTTTTTATTGGGATGGAGTTAGGGCGACTGAATGGAGCTGAGTATTTACTGGCCAGATGTCCCAGAATTTTTGTGATATCTTTTTTTGAAACATAAGTACACAGTTTCTGTACAAGTTGCAGAATAAGAATATTAGCCTTATATTTAGATTCTGCATATGTTTACTTTGAAATAATTGCTCCCATGTTTAGAGTAATTTTATCTGCTTTATAAAAGCGGAGAAGCACATAGGACTTGCTCTGAAGGGCACGGAATTGTATTAAAACATAAATCATAGAGAAAGGAGGTGTTCATGAGTATCATACACTTTATTGAAGGGTAATCTTTTTAACTGATTCAGTTATAACTTTTTCTTGGTAATGAATTGCTTTTATTAAAATAAATTAGTAGGGTTGGTAAATGGGTAAGATGGAAAAAATAAAATTCAAAAATAAATTCTAGGTATTAGTAAAGCTCAGGCTGGTTATAAATAGATATCTAGATCCTTGACACAATTCTCTTAGCACAAATCAAGCCTCATCTGGAAGTGTATCTGCAGCTTCCTTGGCACAATAGTGATTAAATAAATAATAAAGACAGGCTTTAGTTTTATATAGTAATGCCTGGTTGGTGATATCAATCACTAGTGTGGAAATGTTACAACTGGGTTTCATGCACAAGGCAACATTCCTGGTTATGTTTGCAGAGATTAAGCACCTGTAAGTCATATGTATGTGTGTAGAACAAAAGAACTGGATATGCATAGATGAGGAGTGATGGGTCATAGGAATAATCATACCTCTGCAGTAAATACAAGTAGGCCTTTCAGCAAGCATTTCAGAGAAGACACAAATTATTTATTTTTCCCCATTTAATATCCTAATAGAGTAATTGACAAAGACATATTGCCTTGTATGATGTTCCATTTACACATCTTGTGAGGCTTTCTAAATTTGACTATATTACAATCTGAAGGAAATCCTGAAATTCATTCTGCTGACTCCAGCAACTTCTTGCTCATTTTTGTTGCCTCAGTTGTAGTTTGAGGGCTGAAGCATTTGCTATATAAGAAAGTGATATCCAGATAAGTTTAGAACAGAACACTCTTCAAAAACCACATGTTTACCATATGGGTGTAAGAGTTTTGAAAAGCACAGTCCCTAGTTAATCCCAAAATGAAACTAGAAAGGTTGAGTAATGTCTGTGCTTTCAACTGTTTTTCTGCTAATTCAGGGAAATATGCTGTAGGACTATGATGGTGTAGATGTTGGAGAATAACACTGACATATCAGTCCTGCTGCTACCTCTGGTTTACATTAGACACACCAAAGCAGAGTCTGTCATATCTTTTTATTTGTTATTCAAAATGGAATTCCCAGTAACTGATGGAAGGAACTCCAGTGGAATCTACAATGAACATTTTAGAGCTATTAACTTTAAACATTTTGTTGATTTTTCCCGAGATTATTCTTCCTCAACTAGGTTTTCAAAACTTTTTCCAACACACAATAATTATTCATCTTATTTAAAATAAATATGTTATCTTTCTATTTGTAACAGAATTAACATTCTACATTAACCAGAGCTTTTAAAAATATGATAGCACTACTTTAAAATATATGTTTGTGAAATGTGTTTCTGAGATTTAATTAAACTTTCTTTTATTTGTACTTTATTATGAGCTATTTACCACATTTTTAGAGGTAAAATGCAATTTAAGTTTAAGTAATATTAAGGTCTGTAAAATGACCTTTGTTTAAATAAAGTAGAATATACCAGTATGTAGCTGAGGGTTAAACTACTATAGCTACTAGAATATAGATATATACACAGGCAACTAACCCCACAGTCACTTGTACTGATGTTACCTGGCTGCATAATGCAGCATCTGAGAGGAAACAACCTGGCTCAAAGTGCACTAAAAATCCTGATCTTTGTTCATGCTACTATATTTGAAGCAATTTTCCATTTGAGAACTATCTAGTCCTAATCTAATATTGTTAATTGAAGGGGGAGGAGTTGAGAGCTGGGTCGTGCAGTTGGCCATTAAATGTTAGCAGCTAGGACTGCAGAAGCTATAATAGCACATTGTTCCCAAAACATATCTGTATGTGGGCACAGATTTTATATACTTCTATAACTTTGGGTTATTAATCACATGCTGCATTTGTTGCTTCCTAATATACAATACAATTAGTCTGCATTTAGCAACAGTTGGGATCTATTACAACTCCATTCCTAAATACTAAGGTTGCAAAGCAGAATTTCCTGTCATCATGATGGACTTAACAAAACCATTCCCACTGTGATAGTCAAGCAAAACATCGCATGACTACAACTTATGATTTAACTTCCACTTTCTTTATCTTCCAAATGATTTTGTTAATCTGGCTAATGGTTGACTTGATTGGTTTAAAATGAAATGAATAAATTGAATATTTTCTCTGATTCACTCTCCTTGAACAGTGAAGAAGTGCAGGCTGTTTACTGATTCTATAGAAAAAAAACTGTAAACTAATTTGACAAATTTACTTCTCCTATACATTATTTGCTATGCTTCTAATGTTTAAGATGTTAAATATGGACTTTAAATGTCTTGAGGACCACATACAAAGTAAACAATACATAACACAGAAGATTTAAAATCATGACTGGATTCATACATGATGCTGAATAAGATTTGTTTTAACCATAACCATAACTAAAATGATTAACACATTTCCTGAAAATTGGCATAATTGGTCTGGTTTCTGTATAAGCAACAAATCACATTATTTAGATTTGTGTAATATTTATTCAATTTTTATGCTGTTGAATATACACCTACCTTATATACAATATGCATTTATCTTATGACATAATATGTTTCATAGGTTTTAGCTATTGCACTATGTGAATCTAGACAAAGCTATCACAAATCAGAAATATTTTGGTTTAACCAACATTATGTTTAAGGAGTGTATTCCTTGCAATAAATATCTTTAAAGTAAAAATGAAACTTCAATTCCTAGAGGGTTGCCCTGTATTTTTCACTCCAACCACTTGGGGGAATCAGACTGTAGCTTAGAGTTGTCTGTCTTTCATGCAGAAATAAGGAAATACCGGTAGTTATTCTGTAAGTTATTTATTACAGAAAGTTTTCTAGCTTTGCTTGGACATCAGGAATATCATAAGGTGCTGCCTCAGAAATAAATTATCCTCTATATACTAAATATCCAGGAAGAAGGGGGAGAAAGTTGATAAATGGGAGTCCAGGGATTTGCTAAGTAAGGTTCATACAACACAAAATTTATGATCATGTGCTTTTGGACTTCAAAATGATTAATACAGCTAATTCTCAGAAGAATAAGAGCTGTTTTAGCCCAGGAGGGAACTGAATGCTATTGTTGATAGAAGGAGATAACATCAAAGTGGTCCACTGCTTGTGTTAAGCAAATACAGAACTCTGGGTCAGTGCAAATTAATCCTAAAGGAGTATGAAAACCTTCTTAATGACTACTAGATCTGTGGCATTATCACTTTTCATCCAACTTTTTTAAAAAATAGAGTCGTTAACGAGAATTACAAATGGTCTTACTAGCTAGAATATGTTTGCCAGCTGTGTAAAAAGGTGCACACTTCTAAAAGAAGGCATCCGATCTATATATCAGTAAGTTGAAAAGCATAAAATATGAGCTAATTTGGAACTGAATGGTTAATTCCACAAGAACCAAATACTTCAGGAGCATTATAAGAAATTTACTTTTTCGCTTAAGACTTTAAGCATTATCTTAAATGTATAAAAATAGAACACAAGTCAATCTTACTCTGAACAGGTGATATCACCTCTTCAGCAATAATTTCCCCAATCATATTCAGTTGTTCATAAAAAGAAAGAAAGCAGCTGCAAATTAATTTATCTTCAGAATTATGATCACTTTGCTTTTGGTTCCCTTCCTTGATTGTTTTGGATAAATTGATGTTTCTTTACTTATTCATATATGCTATCAGTCAGAAAATAATTGTCGCTCAGCCAAAGGAAGAAAATGTATAAGCAAAGTTCCACTTTTAGAGATCAAAAATATCTTTCCTATCTCATAAATATTCAACAAGGAAGGTAAAAGTGTTGTAGACATATTCTTACAAGGACTATTCAATTGTATGATTTGGATGCTTACAGAATAAATTCTGCAGTAATTCTGTTCTTGAGCACAAGGCATCTTCCATTTGCTGCCATATACTGTACGCCTAACTAGCAAACCAGTTCTAAGAGATTAAAATAATTTAAAACAGCCTTTCAGTGCTGTTCAGGTAATAGTGACTATCCAAGTAAGGTGATACTTGGTTAATATACAATACATTAAGGTCTGGCTCATAAATATGGTTTGTTGAATCTATTCTATTCTTTATTATTTTATTTTATATATAAAACAGAGGGTGTGGGTTTATATGTGTTCTATGTGCATCTATCTCACTCAAATTTTCCACATACATACCTTGTAGTATCAAGATTAGCACTGGGGAGTCACCAACATCTTTGAGGGCTCCTTGACCCCCCAACAGAGTAAAAAAGCTGTTCTGTGCATGTGCCACACGTACACTATGCATGTGCAGTACAGCCCCTATTTTCAAACTGAGGCGTCGGTCATCAGAAGAACACAGTGCCACGAGCTTTGCCCCAATGGCAATGGACAGTGGCGGATGGGATGCACAGACTCCCCATGCCGCCCTGCCTGCCTGCCAGCTTCACCCACTCTCCTGTACACGGAATCATTTGTGCATTGCCTTCACCCGGCCTGCCTGTCTCTCAGCACCACTCTAAACATGCTGGGGAACCACCACAACCAGTTGCTCATCATGCTCCTTTTTGGTGGCAGCACAGCAGAGGCCCTGTTCAGATTTGCCCAGACTCCAGCTAATGGTGCAAGACTTCTACTTCACTTTTTCTAATTTAAATCTCCATAATTCCTATTTATAAAGATTTTTTTTTAAAAAAATGATTAATTTCTATATGGAAAGAAGACAAATCATCTAGTAGATATTACCTCTAGAGATAATATCACTAAAATCTCATTCTGAATATGAATCTTTTCAATGAAGATGACATTATACTACAAACACTGTTTCTGTAGATGTCAAAATCCTGCATTTTGGGTGGTTCTCTCCCAAAATTTTATAAACTTTCTTTCTCATTGATTGCTATGAACTATGACGTCAGACTGACTACCCACCCATCTAAGCAAAATTTTATTAAGAGAGTAACATTTGTCCTTGGGTCAATTTGCTCAATTGTTTCTTATACACACCTAAGAGGCTATTATCCCAATACGGTTATTTGTGTGTTGTGGGGGGTGGGGGCAACTGATTGAATATCTAACTGGCTTTGTGCCACAGCTTGGCCAGAAAACTTAAATTCCCATAGGCCAATACAGTAGACTAGAAGCATGTAGAAATGTGTGTGTGTGTGTATGTGTGTGTGTGTGTGCAATTCAAAAAAACTCAGAAAATAATGTGTTATCTTCTGAGCACTTACTAAGTAATTATGGCAATGCTACCTTCCTTCCAAAATATTTTGAAGGGAAAACACACATACATTCCTGGGGTACCAACCGTGACTCATGAACATCAAACCAGATTTTTGGCTTTATTATTATGTGTTTATATCCAAGTGCAGTCCAAAATCTATTTCACATCTGAATTTCATTATCAAAAGGTGCAGATACGATAACTCAGTAAAAAGAGGACTGCAAATAGCTGAAAGATAAGCATTCTTTTCTGATGGATCCAGCAAAGAACAATGTAATCTGTAACATTAGCTGCAAAAGACAGTATTAAGAGGTTTTCACAGTTCATAAATTCATAACAACTCATAAATTGTTCAGAAATTAGGGCAAATGCTGTAAAACAGCCTAATTCTAGTCCTTCTCACTGTCAGATAAATGAAATTACTTAAAATCTCACTCCAGATTAAAACTAGACAGGATTTTTCTCTCAACAGTCTGTTTTCTTATTCTTACTTGTGCTTTCCAATTTTCTTCTCTTTTCTAGTTTCTCACAATCCTAAATCTGTGGCACACTCCCTCAACATCCCACCTCTCTTGGTTCTTATACTGCCTTGGGTCAGCTGACCTCCTTCAAGCCATCTGGCCTTAATCAACTCAACTAGGAGGTATAAACATTCTAGAATGAGAGAAAACTCAGCTTGTTAACACCTTAAGGACCAGTTTCCCAATTACAAGCCCAGCAAATGTTCAAGAGAAAGACAATTCCTGGGGCATCATATTGCACTGTTTCCCCTTTATTTAAAAATCACTGGAAGAAAATGTACTTGTGTTAGGAGCTTATCCCATAAATAACTTCAGTAGATTTTGGGTCAATGATGATGACTCACCACTTCGAGTTCCCCTGACTGGGGAAGAGAGGCGGGATATAAATTTAATAAATAAAATAAATAAACTTATTGGTAGGATATCAATTTGCTTTCTAGAATTTAGTTTCTGATAATCAAAGAACTCTCTTTTGTATGTTAAGGGAACTAGAGTGATATGAAGGCAAACGTTAAGGTGCTTTTGTTAAGTGTGCTTTAAGGTCTTATTTTTATCAATATGCCATTCTATTTGATATGTCTAACATCGGTCTATTTCTTTCTCTGATTTGCTTTTGCACCAAGCTCAAAACTTTTTTTCTTTTCTTTTCTAACACTGACAAAACCTTCCTATGAACACAGCTTGTCATAGTTATTTTCCAAATTCCTTGCAGGACAAAGACTTTTATAGCATCAATAACTTACTCTTAGCCTATGAAGTGCCTCAAGTCCCTTTATTTTTGTTTTAATTACACAATGTATTGGGGAGGGGGGTTGGCATGTGTGTTTCAGCTCTTGCCACATTCAAGTCACTGCTTCCTGTCTAAATAGAAAGTGTTGCTAATATTTTGATTAGCAAGAATTTGGCGAGTTGTAAATGTGAATTAGTCACTTGCTAAACCATCTCATCACGTAAGAATGAATAATGGAAAGTGCATTTTCTTTCCACAGTGAGGAAAGTGGTGGCACTTCAACTCCTGCATATCTTGAAGGAAGCTGATTATCTGGATCCTCTTCAGTCTGGTTTCAGGGACGGGTACAGCACTGAGATGGCATTGGTCGCACTAGCGGATGATTTCTGGCGGGCCCGGGACAGGGGAGCTTCCTCTGTCCTGGTGGTTCTTGACCTCTTGGCGGCTTTTGATACTATTGATCATGGTATCCTTCTGGGGTGGCTTCAGGGATTGGGAGTGGCAGGCATCATTTTACGGTGGTTCACCTATATCTCAGGCCATACCCAGTCAGTGTTGGTAGGGGGCAGAGATATGACCCGGGACCCTGCCTTCCCCTCAGAAAGGGTGTGCAACTTAGGAGTTCTTTTGGATCCAAGAGCTGCAATTGGACCATCATTTGATGGCTGTGGCCAAGGGAGCTTGTGCACAGGTTCACCTGTTGTACCAGTTGTGCCCCTTCCTGGACCAGGAGGCTCTTCTTATAGTCACTGATGCCGTTGTCATCTCTCGATTAGATTACTTTAATACGCTCTACATGGGGCTGCCCTTGAAGAGCATTTGGAAGCTCCAATGGGTCCAGAATGCGGCCGTACAAATGATTAAGGGTGTGCCTCGGTGCACCCATATAACACCTGTCCTCTGCAAGCTGCACTGGCTCCCAATAGTCTTCCGGGTGCAATTTAAGGTGCTAGTGACAACTTTTAAAGCCCTTCACTGCTTGGAAGTGGGGTACCTTCGAGACTGCCTTCTGCCTCCTCATGCCTCCCAGCGCCCAGTGAGATCTCACAGAGTTGGCCTTTTACAGGTCCCGTCAGCTAAACAATGTTGGCTAGCAGGTCCCCAGTCAAAGGCCTTCTCTATGACAGCACTGGCCCTCTAGAGCCAGCTATCCCTTGAGATCTGGACCATCCCGAGTCTGTTGGCCTTCCGCAGAGCCACTAAGACCTGGCTCTGTCGGCAGGCGTGGAGTTGATGACCCTTCCCCAAAGAGTGTTTGTTTGCATGTTGTATGATTGGTTTATTGTTAATTTTATTATTATTTACTGCTTTTTTATGATGTTTTTACTGGCTGTATTTTAACCTATGCTGTAAGTCGCTTTGAGTTCCCCTTGACTGGGAAAGAGAGATGGGGTATAAATCTAATTAATTTAATTTAAAAACTAAGAATTGTTTTTTTATTATTACAGCAGGAAATTATGGTTTAATATCAGTTTTAAGAAAGATGTTAAGCCAAGTTAACTGTTCTGTGTTATAAATGAATATTAGGCCACTATTTGTCATTTCCAATAAAATGGCTTAATTAAACTTTGACTTAACTAAACCTATCAGAGATATATATAGCAGATCATATCTTGCTTTAAAAATAATCAACTTTAATTAGAGCTTATAAAATTAATGGCTGTTTTTTCACATATAACTATATTTCATAAATATAATATAAATATAAATCAGGGCTTATTAAATAAAACATCTTTCTGACTCATTAATTTCTAGGCTCACTTGACTCAAAATGAAGGAACTGGGCAAATGCATACAAGTGAAAGGAGTTCAGAACAGCTGTGCAAGGCTAGAAAAGGCCTAGTGAACTATTAATAAGAGGTGCTTCATACATGTTCTTAATAAATTCAGTGGACATATTTTTAAAATGTTCAAGGTGTAGGCAGAGACCCTTCATTCGTTGCTTTGATGCTTTCTTAATCTTTTAAAATCATGCAGGATTCTTGGTGGTCACTGAGCTTGTTGTTTTAATGCAGATGTTTCATTACCAAACTAGATAAGATCAGTGCTAGTAGAGAGTAAGGTTTGCTCTCATTTTGTCTAATAGTGGCCTACCCTGTCAGTGTTAGTGGGAATAGTCTTCCTGATTTCTTGATTAAACTGTTATTTACTGTTAGCTTATTTGTCTTAGGTGCTGGTTCCTTGATTGGAGTATTGTTTGCTCCTTAATTATGGGTCTAGTGTTAATCTCTGTTATCTGGGTGTTGGTTGATGGTAAGGAGGATCCTTTTGTTTTCTTTTTGGATTTTTGACTATTTCTTTCGATTGGTATGTAGATGTGATTTATTTCTATATGCCTGTTGCTGGCTGACTTGTCTGAGTGTCAAACTTCCAGGAATTCTCTACCATTTTTGAACAGAATATTAACAGTTTCTCAATTAAAACTATGGTTCAGTCTGTCCATGTGTTATGAAATTAAGGAGTTTTCATCATGTATTATGTTAGTGTTCATGGAGGCACTCTACCGTATTAATCTTCTGCCTGTTTTTCCTACTGTACATAGTGGCTGTTGCTATCTTTAAGAGCTGAAGAGCCTCAGTGGCGCAGTGGTTAAATGCAGCACTGCAGTCTCTGCTGAGTTGTTCAGCAGGTTGTCAGATTGAATCTCACCAGGCTCAAGGTTGACTCAGCCTTCCATCCTTCTAAAGGTTGGTAGAATGTGGACCCAGATTGTTGGCGGCAATATGCTGATTCTGTAACTGCTTGGGGAGTATTGTAAAGCTCTGATAAAGCAGTATATAAAATCTGAGTGCTATTGCTATGCATGTTGTAAGCCATCCACAGTCCTTCGGGAGTTGGGCGGCATAAAAATGTAATGAATGAATGAATGAATGAAAAAACAAACAAACAAACAAACACTGAATCTGTTGCAGATGACTCCTATTTTTGCTTCTGGATCTTTTGGTGAGTGTTTTGAAGGTTTAATTTGTTTGTGTGCTATGGTGATGCCATGTGGTTGTAATAGTCTTTTGGTGGTTTCTGAGATATTTTTTATTATCTATTATGAGGTGGTGTGGTGGTGCAGTGGCTTTGTTGATCCAGAGATGGTTGGCAGCCCGGTGGTTTGAGCCCATGACACCACATGGCAGAGTGAGTTTTTGCTATAGCTTATGCCCACCAAGCGGTTCAAAAGCATATAAAAATGCAATTAGATAAATAGAATATCAGAAAAGCGAACCTGGATGTAATGCGAAGTCAGCGGAAGAAAGCCAGGATGACCCAAATTCCCCTAAATGCTACTAGCCAGTGGTGTATTGTGGATTGTGCACATGCATGAACAAATTGAAATAGCAATCTTAGGTTGCTAGAACTACTGTGTGGTAAAAAGCATTGTAGACTTCCCTGCCTATGAAAAAAAAGTCTGTTATGTTTAATTTATCATACAAGCAATAAATTGAACATAATACAATTATGAAATCATAATTCAAAAGATATATACACATCCTCTGCCCCAAGTAATTAATTAATAATATGCACATTTAAAAAAAAATTCAACTAAATTTAAACTAATTACAACTAGAATCGTGTACTGATGTGCTAGCAAGATAGACACCAACTTATTTCTCAGTAAACACATGTACGCTTTTGCGACTATTCTACAATTGCATGTTTCATAATATCTGTTTTCCTTAATTTAAACTAAGAAATAAGTGATGCAAAATCTCAACATCTTATCTATATTCACGTACTGCATTTTTAAAAAGTATTAAATGTTCTCAGAACATTCCAGTATGGTATCTGAAAGGCTATATTCAAGCTGGTCATTTGAATCTAACTGGACGTAATCTAACATTTTGGAACTTTATAAGCAAGTATAATTTTTCTAAGTTATGTATTAGGGCATAACGAAATGAAATATCAAACAGTTAAAGAAAAGCACACTTCCAATGTACAACCTTTTCCAAGAGAAGTCCCTGAGAGGGCTGCTGATGGTGTCCTTTGAGAAATTCAATCAGGCTGATTGAGGAAACCTGGAGCGAGTTGGCTGTTCCTTCCTCCAGTTCATAATTGCTCTGTCTACCATTTAATCATTCAGATATGAAACAAAGCCTGTGCTGTGGAGCACCGGAAGCCAAGGGCTGAGCTTATCAAATGTTTCCTATCCACGAAGCATAACTGGGGACCCATCTTTGTGTTTTTAGTACTCCTGCCGTCAAAGGGAGAATTGAAAGCAGACTACCTCCTCCAGTTGTCTTCAAATACCTTTATTTCCCTGTCTACACTTTTAGTCACAACAAGGTCAGTTAGGCCAAGAAACTGTGATTGGTTCACCCAGTCAGGTGTGATTTGCATAATCACATGGGTGAATAAGAACTGAATACAAGAGCTGCTTTAAATCCAGCAAATCATCCTGTATTTTTCCTTCTTTCACTTTTTGGAAATCTATTTTATGTTTCTTCATCATTTTAGATCATTCCACAGGCAGACTGATTGGCCCAATTTCATTAACCTTGTCAGGGATGCTGAAATGTGAAAAAGTCACAGCTACTAAGAGCACTATGTATATTTGATTGGATTATCAGCCACTTTTTTTCTGCAACTCAGCAACCTGCCTTGTATCCTTCATACTATCAAGGTAACCTATGATGTATTCCTTCAGTCATATTTCAGTACATCATTATTGTATATCTGAGAAAAATACCACTGTAAGAATAACAGCCTTTGTTTAAGATTTCCTTCCTTTATCCTGCCCCCCCCCTTTTTTTTTTTAAGAAAAGGCATTTGTCAGGACATTTTTGAAGGGATTTTAATTCACAAAAACACTTACTGCTGAGTAATGTGTGCCAATTAAGTTCAATTCACTGAATCAACAGTTTCCTGTTACCTGTTCCTTCAGGTAGAACAGCGAATGATACCGCTGCCCTTTCCCAGGCTTCTCGGCAGGGACCTTTCCTGCCTGAAAACAGTAGAGACACCTGTTTGGGGAGTATGGAAGGCTAGCACCTGAAATCTTAGGAATGGACTTGCTATTGAAAAGAGGGTGCCCGATAAGGCTGCCACTGTGATAGCCAGCGGAAATTTGATAATGGAAGGAGATGCCTAACAGATTAATCTGATGTGATTTGCCAAAACACAGGGTTTTCTGGAAGATTATCCACACTCGCAATAGGAAGCCCTTTGTTTTATAAAAGTCCCACTTATCATTGTATTCTCTATCTCAATAAGAAACATAATGGTTTACTTGTTTACATGCACGGCGGCTACATTCAGTGCTGGGCTTAAGAACTATGCATTCCCTTTCATTTGAAATGTGTCCAGCTTTGCAAGTTATTAAATTGAGGGAGAACAAGCCATTGGACCCACATGTAAAATTTAAATCAGCCTTGCTTAGATTGGCAAAAATCAATGTTATTTCATCCACTGGGAAAATATTTTACTTCCTGCTCAAATACATTCTGGATAGGAATTGCAAGGTCATTTACAGCCATCTTATAGGCTTGTGCAGGTCTTTTTTTAACTGTCTAAGTAGTATGCTTGCAGAGCTTTATTTGTTATTGAGTTTCTTATAACTACTTCTTTCTCTACTAATATTAATTATTTTATTAGCTTGTCTTTACTTCTTCAGTCTCTTTTGCTAATTATGCAATATGCAATATGATTAGTGATTTTGATTTGTGTATACTGAATATGAGATTGGAATTGTGCTTTATATGCTGGGGTATAAAACAATTCCTGATTTCTGGAGCTGATTTTTAAATACTTTTAAATACATTCAGGCCTGCAAAACTACCACAGTGCCGTGTTCCCACAGTCAGAAAATAAACAAAATTACCCTGCTGGAAAACAGCTTTACCAGAGTTCTTGAGTGGAAGACAAACCTTTTCATATTGTGTGATGTATTTAGTCACTCCATTTTTATTTTTATGCAGTAGTTCTCACAGCCTTAGGGATCTGAAGCCAAAGTCAGTCACTTGTGTGAAGCTGTTGCTTTTTTCTGAGGGGGGGGGTTGCATTAGATGGGAATCAATTAAAGCTCAGAAAAAAAAATCACTTCTAACTACATAAACAAAGTATTGGGTCATTTGCAACAAAGATAAATGAGACAAGGCAGCTAAACAAACTCTTTTCCTCGTGGCTACTAAGTGGTCTGCATCCACTAAAGTTATCACATCATCATAACAAGGAAGAAATTAAAATTATAAAGCAGAACATAGGAATAGAAATATGATAAACCCATCAGAAGGAATAGTTCTCAAAAGAATTATCTGTCTAGACCAGAGGATGGCTGCAGAATTAAATATTTTTTTTTTTTTAAAAAAAACCTTCTTTGGTTTAGACTGCTAAAAATGCTTACAATACAATGTAGTGTAGGTAGATTTTGGAACTGTAAAATTGTTGGGATTTGTCATGTAGAGTGTAGTTGAAAGGTTTACTAACTCATTGGAAATCTATTATATCTTTTTAATCTTCCATATTTATCATTTATATGTTTTACAATGTGTTCAAACACTCGCTCCCCTCTCTTAAAGGAGTTCTTTTAACTTTCAATCTTACATAAAACATCAGCCAGCACCTGAACTCTGCATAGAAGGTTTCATGAACATTTTTTACATGAGTAGAAATTTAAGCATGTGGCTTTTTATTCTAATATAAATAATCTGGATTAGAGTATGTCGCTGCTGGTCCCAAAACATTTTTGTTTCCCAGGGGGGCATTAGGTGTAATTTAATGAGTGTTTTCTCAGACCATTTATAATATTACATAAAATGTTGGATTGAAAATAGTTAGACTTATTTATATGAACAATCTTGGGATAATTTTTTTCTTCTATGGCAGGAAGGCAAGGAGGGAAGGAAGGAAGGAAGAAGGAAGAAAGAAAGGAAATTTAAATTCTGTTATTGCGGATTTTTCAAAGACAAATGAGGTAGTAGCAATGGGAGACTTTAAGTCAGTGTTTCTCAAACTTCGTTGGTTCACCGTACCCTTTTTGAAAAATAATTGAATGCTTTTTTTAAAAAATAGATTTTATTATTTAAAAACAAACACGACAAAAGATAACAGAAAAGGAAAACACATATTAACTATTTACATTTACCTTTACAGTAATAGTGTTTCGATATTTCCATCTCTTCCCATCTACAAATCTAAACCTTTATCTATTTATTTACATATATTCATATATGGTACATTTTATTATAGTATTATACTTAATTCGGTTTCTAACTCCTTGTCTTTGTATTTTTCTCCTCTATCCAGTTATACCATCTTTCCCAACTTTTGTGATATTCTGATTCCCCTTTGTTTTTCAATGTCATGGTAAGTCTGTCCAGTTCTGCGCACTCTAATATCTTATTTATTAAACTTCTATCTGTTGGCAGTTCTTTTTGTTTCCAATTTTGTGCAAAACTTAATCTGGCTGCTGTTGTAATATTTACCAGCAAGTGTATGTCTATTGATTTAAGCTTTTCTGGTATTATACCTAATAAAAATATTTCTGGTCTTAGTTCAATGTTTATTCCTAGTATTTCCTGAAGCCAGTTTCTGACCTTTTTCCAAAATACCACACCACGTGTGGTAGAATGTTCCCTGAATAAAGTTACATTTCTAACAATTGGGTTTGAGTTTAGGGTACATCTTGGACAACCTAGCTGGAGGGATGTGCCACCTACAAAACATTTTATATAGGTTCTCCTTGTATGTCGCTGCCATGGTACGTTTATAGTTTTTAGTCCAAATCTTTTGCCATCTATCTATATTAATCGAATATCCAAAGTTTCTAGTCTAGGCAATCATATTGTCCTTGACTATTTCCTATTCCATGTTCTATTTCATTAAGTATTTATATCCTTTTTTTATTATATTTTCGTTGCTAAATATTATCTTATTCAATTCTTGTAGATTTTCGTATATACCATAGTCTTTTTTGTCTGTCTTATACCTTGATTCAATTTTCATGTAGGCCCACCAGTCTAGAGTTATTCCTTGGCGATACAATTCCTGTTTCATTTTTAAATCACCTTTTTGATCTAATAAATCTTTATAAGTTACTATTTTTTTTGATCCAACAGATTTGGGTATGTTAATGCTTCAATAGTTGCAGCAGGGCACTTTCATATAGGCTTTCCTTTTTATCTTTTCCCATATTTCTAATAACGATTTCCTTATAAGGTGCCTATGAAAGTATCCCTGCTTTTTATTGGATCTCTACAGAAATGCATGCCACCCTAGCTGTAAACCAATTTGGTGCATCTTATCATCTGAGAATTAAGCCTCAGTTCTTTTAATCACCATTGCATTTATTTATGAACTGATCTGATATTCTTGGCATATTGATGTCATACCATTTGTAATTGAATGTAATCTCTTCCAGTAATTGCACATATATGTTTTCATGTTTATAATATTTGTTTGCTTGCTTGCAGTTTTATAGGCCATTCCAGTGAATGAAACTTTGCTCCATACAACTTTGTAGATTCATAATTTGAGATTAAAAACAGATAATTCAAGTTAAAACAACATATACATTGTAATAAATTTATAAAATCCAGGGATCAACTTTTAATAAATTAAATCTAATTATTAAAATGACTTTGTTCTACAGTATAATGAAATAAGTACCCTAACTGCTTTCTGATGCTTATTTTCCAACGTGAAAATCTGAGTTTTTCAAGTTGAGAGACCAAGATGAAATAGCAGGTGACAGACAACTAATCTTATTACCAAATTATGATTTAATATTCAAAACTACTCTTATGAAGAGCTAAAATTAGAGTATTTTAAGTTTTACTCTTTTACTTACAATTTGTTGTTTTAAAAATAATGCATTGATTAAATTTTCATTCTTCAGTTTGCATTCAGTAATATCAATGTAGTTTTAATATGTACATGTGCAAAAATAATTTAGATGGACTTTTTAAAATAAGATTCATAGGTTAAAGTGAAGAGCTAGCAATCAAGATAACAAAATAATTTCTAATTTAATCCTTAAAAATATTATGAACTACTTTTACTAAAATCTAGCCAAACTGAATTGTTTTAGTGAAAACCATTGTTATTTAAAATGTGAATACAGAGGTGTATTCAATTGTGTTTGTCTGCTGGTTAAATAAATGCTAGTGATGGATACAATCTCCCCTGTAAAAATCCAACTTTATTCTCAAACCACAATCCTACTTTCCCTTCCACAGATTTTGGATAACTGACGAATGTCTGAAGATAATTTGGGGTGTGTTGGGTGCAAATTTGTAGTGACAAGAAAGGAAGCTAATGTTAACTCCTATGATAATGGATGTGGCCCTTAACGGGGTTTTTTTAAAGAAATGTTTATCCTTTTCAAACTTGTCTTCTAGATGAATTTAGAATATTGTTGTTATTCATTTAATATGATGAAAGGATAAATATAAGAATTCAAAATTGTCAGATGGGATACCCAAAAAAATACCCTGCATGGAATCAAGAAGAATCACAACCAACTTTTCAATTTCTTGGGTTGCCTGGGCCCCTGCTGATTGCATGATATCTTTGAACTGATCTTGGGGTTTGACAAAATTACAAGTGGCTAATTTGCATTTTTTTGTCTGGGGTCGAACACAAAGATGTCTACTACCTACTCTTTGAGCTTACTGTAGTAAATTGCCTTTGCTATTTCTTTGTTGAAGAGAACTCATGCAAAGAAATTGCCTTGGCAGTTGTCATAGGATATTCTAGCAAGGAATCTTTCATGGAGCTTTCTTTATAGGTTACAGGATTCACTTTTACTGGCTTTGCTCTGTAGCACATTGCTGATGCTATGGTGGGGAAAAAAAGCAATGGAGGATTGTCCGTATATATGTGAATAGATTTACAGTAAATATTGAATTTCCTTTTTATATAGCAGACCATTTTATATAGCAGTCTATACAGAGTGGTAGACTTAGAATGTAGAGTGTTGTTGTTCACTCAATTTGATAAAACAATATATAAAAAACCTCCGAAATTTTTAGATGGGACAACCCAAAATCACACTGTGCATGGATCAAGAAGAGCCACAATAGACTTTTCAATCTCTTGGGTGGCCTAGGCACCTGCTGTTTACATGATAACATTGAACTGACCCTGGAGTGATCATTCTTCAGTCATTGCATAATTATTTTAGCTTTTCTACGTAATATGTTGTTTCACATTTATATCAACTTTGTATCAAAGTTTTCAAAATTATTCATTGCTTTTCAAACTGAATGTCACTCCTGCTGAGTTTTTGCTTGAGCAATAAAATTACAATCTTATAGCAAGTATTGAGTTAGATCATTGTCTGTTTAGGTCTTGAAAGCATGTTTGGGTCATGTAAAATATTCAGAATAATCCCAAGAGTAGTTGAAATGAAAAGGATAGGAAAAAGAGATCAACCCCATTGAGAAAGAATCTATTTAAAATAAGCATCATTTTTTAAAAAATCCTGCCACTTCTGTCTCTGTTGGTATCCTTCTTCTAAAGTTAAAAGTAAAGCATCAGAACCTCATAGAACATAAATAAAAATGGTATATTATTAAAAATTGAAATACAGGTGACGTAGCAAATTTCACCCAGATTTGGAGAAACTGGCTAACTATTTTAAGGTAAACATAGCACCAAATTCACCTCCTTTTCATCCTCTACCAGTTCATCACTGTTACTGTTTTGGTCCAAAGGTTTTGAGTTCTAATTTTTGAATGTTCCTTTCAGTATATAACCAGGAGTCAATTTTTGTAATAAAGTGTAGGTTTTCAAATTCATTTCCACAGTTTAGATAGTGGTGCTATGCCTTGTTGAGTTCACCTTCATATAGTTTAGTGTTTCCTCTCTATTACATTGTAACCATGTTCACTCTACCACTATTATAATCAGCTTTCACATTGCAACTTCATCAATACAGGGAGAAGATATATTACAGCCCACTATCTCATTATCCTGAAACATTTGTGTTAAAAAGTTCTCAGTATACATTCTATCTCTGAGCTATGACCTTTTTCAACTTCTTTTTAATAATATGTGTTATACAAAGTATAATGATAAGGAATACACTTGGAAAGAACTAATTATATGTATAAATAAAAAAAATGTATCACCTTGTTAACACTGCCACACATTTGTATATATTTATTAAACTACCACCTAGTATAATAAAACACTTATTTCAAAACTTTTTGTGAATATATGCATTGTGTTCTATGTTGAAAAATTCAACTATACTTTGAAACATCTTACAGACTTTTCATTTCATATTGTTAGTCAACAAATTTTAGTGTCTCAGACATGATTACAAATTATTGACTCAATATATCATTTTATAAAATATGAATTTGGCTGAATTTCAAATTGACAGTTTTTCCTTCAGAACTGGAAAGACCACCAATGAATAGGTCATGACTCAGCAGGACTGTTCTAGAGTTTTTGAACAATTGTTTTGCATAAAGATAGACATAACATCAAAGAAATACCACAAACTATAAGACCTTAATGTCCTTGGCCTGATTATGGCTTACAGGAGTCTTAAATATGATTTGAGGATTGGGACAGAAAACCTAACATGTGGAGATCTTCATTTGTCAATTATAGAACATCATTGAATCTGTAACAAGTACACCAAGGGCATGTTTGTCTGTAAAAGAAAAAGATTAAAATAGACACTCCCCAATGAGTTGTAAGAGATAAAGTAGGTATGTAAATCATGACACTTGTGTTCAATGCCAGCAACCCTTTCCCAACCAATTGTATCTGAAGTACTGGCATTTTTTTTCACTCCAGTAATTTAGGAAAAACATCCCTCAGAAAATACCTGTTAATAAATTAGTATTTATAATGCCATTTACATTCACTTCATTGATGAAGCAGAACCATCTGGCATTAGCCAGATGCAGAAGTGAAGACTTTCATAATATATCTTTCTATCTTTCCATCAATCATACTTGGTCTTCATACAGTCCTCTTCGGCAAACTCTCCAGGTAAATTTTTTAACACATGAAAGGCTTCTCAAAGTGAAAGACTTGAAAGTATTTTAGAAAACAAATGTTTATATACATGATAGATTTTATTCTGTGATATCTAGTTAATAGAATCAAATTCTTTTAAAGTGGGGGAATTTTTTTTAAAAAAATGTTACCATCAAAAATAACTATTTTAGAGAGAAAAATAATGAAAAAATTTGGTAGCAGATTTTGTAACACCTTGATGGTAAAGGTCAAACAAATTTTACAATAGGTTGTGTTGTCTTATCTTTTTTTCCTTGGAAAAACATGTTCGGGAACTAGTAATTAACTTGCTAAATAAACTAAGGATTGAGCATTTTTATTATATAAATTTCCACCAAGAACTATTTTCAATGCATATCAAAAGCGATAGATGAGAGAGATTTTCAACCACTTTAATCTCTTTTCATCATTATCACTTTGACTGAAAGGTTGAATTTATTTGGACAATTATGCACGAACAACCACTTTGTGATAAATCAAGTTTTAAGCAAAGTGTTTCTCTCAGATATTACCATGACAAGCTTATGAATTATAAGAGCTTTCAAAGAAACAAATGTATCAGGATTAAAGTAAGGCCTTTGGGTACTTATATTTCTCACGTATAGGAATCTGTAATTTAAAAATATTTGGTATTAAATGATAAAATTTGGTATTAATCACTGCTTTTTCATCTGAATTACCTCTTCTGTTAAAATGTAATGCTAGGTGATGATAGTAACATCTACTAACTAGACCAATAAGCAACCAGTGAAATATAGGCCAGAGCAGTTCATAATCCCATTTAGTGGTCTTGAAGATTAGTCATTCCACCCAAATCTGTGCCATCAAAATTCAATGGAAAATACTTTTCTTTCTTTCTTTCTTTCTTTCTTTCTTTCTTTCTTTCTTTCTTTCTTTCTTTCTTTCTTTCTTTCTCTTTCTTT
>JANHGC010002139.1:7500-16251 GCA_027560395.1 Boaedon fuliginosus | reverse complement strand
CGTTGCTGGCTGGGGAATTCTGGGAGTTGAAGTCCACTCATCTTAAAATGGCTGACGTTGGGAAACACTGGTCTAGGCGGTGTTACTCTTGAATCCAGAAATAATCCACCGACGCAGAGGAAACTTGTCAATAACTCTTCTTTTGGGAGTTGAAAGACGACGAAGACATTTCTTTCTAATGGAAAATTGCTTCCTAAATTCTGGAAATCTTAACCAGGGGCAAACTAGTTCGTTTTAGGGTTTTAAACGGCTTTGTGTGCCTTAATGAAAATAGAAGAAATTAACTGCAAAATAAATGAGCTGAAAAGCATCCTTTTGCATATTTTAAAATTGTTTTCTGATATTGGTATTAAGCTGAATACATTTTTTTTTTAATTTAATGAGATGCTCTGGTTGGTTTGCCTGTCAGTAAGGCCGGGATGGTCTAAAATTACGGACAGATAGATAAATACCCTTTCAGTGACAGATTGTGCAGCTGCTCTGCGGATGCTACGTCAATGATGCAGCTGCTTTAAAAAGTTGGTGCAGCAACTGTCCTCAGGTGCTCTGAAGTACCTTTTTAGAATAACCTTCAAACGTTCTTCCTGGGGTTTTTTTTTCTGCACCTTTGGGTGCAGAGTTTTCCTTCTTTTTCTGGAAAGGAGCAAAGAAGAGAAACCACTTCTGGAGCTGTTCTTTCTCAGGGGGATGCCCTAGTATCCTCTGAAGGAGAGTTAAACTTGCAAAAAAATACCTGTTCCGTAGCAGAGCCCCCTCCTTCCCTTTGTTTTTTCAACCCTAACCCAATCTGCAGGCGGTGACCACTGTACTTTATTCATTTATTTATTTGATTTATACCCCGCCTCTCTTCCCCAGTCAAGGGGAACCCGAGGTGGCTTACAACACGGTTAAAAATAATTCAACAGCTATATTTAAAAGACCAATTACAACAATAAAATTAATAAATACTAACACATACCAGGCAACATGCATTCATTCAGGGTGGGAATTAATTCCAGGCTTGCTGGCAGAGCCAGGTGTTCACGGCTCTACGGAAGGCCAACAGGCTAGGAATGGTTCAGACCTCTACAGGTAGCTGATTCCAAAGGGCTAGTGCCACCACAGAGAAGGCCTTTGCTCGCACACCTGCCAGCTGACATTGTTTAGCTGATAGGATCTGTAACAGGCCAACTCTGTAAGACCCAACTAGGCACTGGGAGGCATAAGATGGCAGAAGCCTGTCTCAAAGGTACCCCACTCCTAAGCCATGAAGGGCTTTAAAAGTTGTCACTAGCACCTTAAATTGCACCCGGAAAACTATTAAGAGCCAGTGCAGCTCACGGAGCATAGATGTTATATGGGTGCACGCAGGTACACCCTGAATCACTCGTGTGGCTGCATTCTGGACCAATTGAAGTTTCCCAGCTCTTCAAGGGCAGCCACTATCTAAACGAGAGGTGACAAGGGCATGGCTGTGAGAAGAGCCTCCTGGTCCAGGAAGGGGGACCTATGTATAAGCTCCCCTGTGCCACAGGGGAGGACCTGTGTATAAGCTCCCCTGGCCACAGCCGCCAAATGCTGGTCCAATTGCAGCTGTGGATCCAAGAGAACTCCTAAGTTGAGCACTCTTTCTGAGGGGAGTAATTTTTCTCTCCCCAGTGTTAAGGATAGACAATCCATCGGACCACACAGAGGCAACATACAAAGCCACTCATTAATTATTGAAATAATTCTAGAAGTAGAAAAATGCTGGCAGCAAGAAGCCAGGGACTACCAACTATCAGCTGCAAGAATCTGAACATCTAGTAGGTAGCATAAACAGAGTCATTACTTCGATCGCTGCCCCAAAGAAGCCTTCAAAGAATATACTAACAGAAGATTCTTAAGAACTCAGAGAATTGAAAAGTGGGAAAATAATAATGTCAAGCAATAATTAAATACTTTGTTGTTTGGCTTAAGCACACATTGAAAATGATTTGAAAGATAAAAGATATTATATGAGCACAGGGCATCTCATTAAAGAATCCATAACCTCATTCAGGTGTGGGGGATAAACCTGAAAAAAGATAGTGCTTGAAAAATATTATGAATGCCTTAATCACTTATATTCATGCTTCCACCTTACCACCTCTCCTCCACACCGCTCTCCGTACTCCCACCTCGCCACCTCTGTTCCATGCTGCTTTCCACGCTCCCATGCTCCCACCTCTCTTTCCCACTTCACTACCTCTCTTCCATGCCACTCTCCACACTCCCATCTCACCACACTCACTTGATCCAACAGGACTGCCAACACATCGTCTCTTACTTAAACTCAGATCCCTAATTGTTTTACTCAGAAACCTCGACCCACCAAAACTTTGCAATGGAACAAGACTTTGTGTAAAAATCATGCTACCCAATGTCATTGAAGCCACTATCTTAACAGGAAAATGAGACGATGATAGTTTTCATTCCACGCATACCAGTCATCCCAACAGACCTATCTTTCACATTTAAGAGACTACAATATCCAGTAAGGCTTGCATTCTCTATCACCCCATCAACAAGTTACAAGGTCAGACAATTAACTTCTGCGGACTCCATTTAACATCACCATGTTTCTCACACAGACAACTTTATGTTGCTTGCTCAAGTGTTCACTCACCAAACAATTTATTTATTCTTGCTCCTGATAGTGAAACTAAAAATGTTGTTTACCAAGAAGTTTTGCATTGAAATACTTCTTTAACAACTACTTCATTACCTCATGCTTCTTTTCTTACCTTTCTTTTTCCCTTACAATATAGCATTCCACCAAAAAAATACCCAGGCAACGCCGGGTAATCAGCTAGTGTTTTTATATTTTGATGTTGTACAAACTCATGAGGATATCATGGATACCCAAGAAAACAAACAAATGGTCATAGAATAAATTGATCAGGGTAAAATTATCATATTTTGGACACATTATGGAAAGACCCAGCTATATTTTGAAATTAATAATATGGGGTGGGGCGAATAGATAGCAAGAGAAGAAGGGGACAACCCATCATAAATGGATGGACTCAATTACATTGGTAGAGGATGTGCCATTGAAAGACTTGAAGGTTGTGGAGAGAGCATATTGGAGAAGGTCAATCTGTAAGGATGTCAAACATCAAGGTGGAAGCTGTGCTCCAATTTATGTGTATCAAAAATGTAATGCATGTTAAAAGGACCCGAGCTTTGACCGCACATTTGTGCAGCCATTGGACCTCTCTCCTCCAGAGAGTCTTCTGCATATAAAGAAGTTTCTTTTCTATCTGAAAAAAATATGTTATGGAATATAACAGGATAGTATCCTTTCCTAAATGAAGTTTTAGGATAGATGCACATCTGTGATTGGAAAGAAGTACCACAGCTGGATTTGGGTCTGACAACCACAGCACCAATGAAGAATCCTCTGCAAACCTTTAAATGTTAATGGGTCATGATTCTGTGGAAAATGGTACTATTGTTTTGTGAATCAAAAATTCATGGAATTGAAGGAAACATGTAAGTTTAATGCAGGTTTCTGAAAAGTGAAATATGAATTTCATATTATTATACTGCATTACTATTTGATTTAGAGGAGCAGACCTGACACTTTAAAATGAATTTAACATCAAAATACATGTTTTTAAGAAATGAATAAATGTGCTTGAAAACAGAAATAGACAAAAATTTGCATATGTATCATAATTCAGAATAAACCACTCCATGGAAAAAAATGACTCAGTTTACGAATTATAGAACAACTTGCCAAAATGTATTTTTTTCTGAAGTTGGAAGCCTTTTTCTTCATTACTACCTTGAGGCAAACATTTTTCAATCAGAACTGATTTGCATATCATTTGTCAGGAGAAAAGTGAAGCAAAATAACTTTATTTAAAGATTTCCCTTTGTTTTAAGTGTCATTAGCAGTTCTGACTAATCAGATTTTTACAATCTCATCAGGCACTTTTAGAATATATCTATGAACTCATCTGGAAGGATGCATTTATTCCTGAGTGTCCTATATTGCATTACAACCTAGTAAAGAGTCAGCCTACTGCAGATGTTTATGTGAAATGCAATTAACACTCTGCCAATTTACTTTTTATAGGGATACAATCAATTTTTATTCATTTTAGAACCAGAATGCTTTCTTTTATTGTGTGTGGCCTCTGCTCTGATTATATCGCTAAACAAATTATTTCTCCGTTTGTTGTAAATGGTTATGTTTAGCCGTTAGGGTGTCATATTATAAATGGATCACATAAATCAAATGTTGACTATAAGTGTTATGAAAGTATGCCTATGAAATTATTGTTACAGAGCTTTCTTTAAACAAATCCAAAAGTGTCAGTAAAAGCAGCCTCATTAGATGGACAACTTAATCAATATTTTTTTAATTAGAAATGGAAGAATTGTAAGATTGTACGTAAAGCTTTCCATGAATTTAGGAACATATACAATATGAACTCTACTATGCATATTAATTGGACTTTGTGTCTTTGTGAGTGTCTTGGTATCAAAATACAGTAAATAAGTAAATAAAATACCATCAACTGTAATTGTTTCTTAATCCACCTTTAGTTTAGGACAATCAGGTTTTTCACAATAATCACACATGCACTTTCAGTTGGCTATGGAATGTCATATGTAAACAGGTGTTCTATGTGTACAGTTCCTTCCCTGATCTAATCTAAGTGGATATAGCCTAATAGAAAAGACATATGGTCTTAAGCCACGCAACTGCCTAATGAATTTCTTCATAGACAGCTGTGAAGGAGAAGCCGTAATAAAGTTGTGGGCACGTATTTGATTCTTGAAGCTTGAGAGTTGTAGAAAGGGGAATTAGGATGAGAGGTAGCTTGGTCTAGTGATTAAGTCACCAACTTAGAAACCAGGAGACTGTGAATTATAATTCTGTTTTAGGCACAAGAACCATCTGGGTGATTTTGGGCCAGACACTCTCTTTCTCAGCCCCACTCACCCGTTAAGATTGTTGCTGTGGGGAAAACAGAAGGAAGAAGGAATATTCACCACCTTGAATTACTTATATATTTTAAAGAAGCTGAATAAAAAATATTTTAAAAATAAAAAAAATGAAAATACCCTTGCTGGATACCAATAGACAGAGCCATAATCTTATTTTGTCTAAGGTAACTTCAGAGGTGCTATTATCAGAGCTATGCATTTTATCACCCAGTTAAAAATGTATTTAAAATCAGACTCTGGCTTAATTCTTTTGTCCCAAAATTATCTCACCAAAAAAGTTGTCAATTGTAGACAATGATCATGTGCACAAATACTAAATCTACACATGTATATGTTTTGATTCAAGTATTAAATGCAATGAGCTATATAACTTTTTATCTGAAGTTGGGAAAGACCTACTAGCACACTCAATCTGCTGATTAAACTGTCTGATTGTGGCTGCAATCTTATACCTACTCTCCTGGATAAAGTCACATTAAATTCAATTGAGTTATTTCCATATGACTGTTTTAAACATTCTATGTATGGACTGCACAATATGTGTAATAGATTTTCTAATGTGGTTTCTGGATAATGTGGCTTTTGGAAATGAAGTTATCAAGAGCATTTCTGTGTTTCTCACAAGGTTGGTGTAGCACGCAGTTGGCAGAACTGTGCTGCCAAAACTAATAAAATTATTAGATAGCAGTACAGAGTTACAATTTTCCATATCTCTTCACTGCAATCTGATGCCCAAAGTTTTGCAGCTTTGATATGGCAGGCCTGTCAAGTACAATGCTTACTGGTAGCATGACCACCTATTGTGCTTACATGCTTTGCAGAAATAGGCTTTGAAATATTATAATATTTAAAAATGTATTACATCAATGGAAACTGGAACAAGAGTGAAATATAAATTGGCTTATTGAAATCTCTCTTAACTATTAGTGCATTGCCATTTTTAAAATTCTAAATACATGAATTAATAAATATATTAATTTTCTATACAGAAGTTGCACTACATACTTAATATAACAAGTTAAGCACCAATTTGAACAGCAATAGCCCTTGATCGGATGCTCTCCAAATGTGTAAGGATGGTGGAATTCTTGACCAGTACAGCTAATTATTCCGTTACTTATGGAAGACTAAAATATTGTATATATAAATGGAAAAGGAATATTGTATTGTCAAGTCTGCTTCTTTATAACTGTTTAAAAACTCTTAAATTCCATCCCTTCCATTTGTACAGTTGTTAAAAAGTTTGGTAAATCTTAAAGAATATAAAGAAAATCTTATTGCATTCATTTTATTCAGCAAAGGAGCATTATTTCAAACATGTTGAGTGCTTTAAGATGTCCTCACCTGCAGTGTCAATATTTAACAATGGGAAAATTTTCCCTTGATAAATTAATAAATATATAAGTGGCAGAATTTTCTTCTTATTTGAAAGTGCATTCAGATATTCAAATTAAATGCAGGATTGGTTGGTTTGTTGTTGTTTTTTTTGTTTTTGTTTTTGTTTTGCAATTGGAAAACTGAAAACAGAAAATTCTGTCACATAGAGGTCTGAAATTTAAATGAACAGTGAACTATAATGAGGTCCCTCCGCAACATAAATTTGTGTACTTTGCATAACACAATATAAAGAAAAAAAGGCTGGATTGTTACAGAAATAAGATGAGTTCAGAGTGATATTGCAATATAGGGAAAGAAAGTCTGCAGGTATTGACACTGAAAATACATTTTAAAAAGGGGAAGGATTTGGAATAAAAAGCTCCTAATTTCCATGAAATTAGTATTTCCACTATAAAATACCTTTTCCCCATCTCCTTGAAACAAATAACGTATTTACAATTATCTGCTGGTTGTTTTTTTTTTTTCATAAAATAAAGAAAATCCTGAAAAACCCATTCCCAATTTACTATAAAGGAAAATCACAGAAATAATCCTTTATAACAACTTTATTAGTTTATGCTTTGTGGTTTTTATAACTTAGTGAATAAACCACCTGATGTCTGATCATCTATGGAAGAGGACCAATGCAAATTTTAGATATCATTTACTTATTCCAATTTCATATGACTTGCTGAGAATTAACCACATCTTGTTATCAAAGATGCTATTACTAATACTTCTTAAGAAAATTGAGACTTTTCTTTGCCTTCCTGCAAATGATTCTAAAGGACATTTGCTTCAACTTTTATAGTGGCATGCAGTTTTAGTTAATGTCTCTCTTTCCTCAAAGATGATGGTGTGTCTTCTCTGTATCTGCCCTGGCCCATTGGGATAGCCTCCACCTGAGCTGGAGGACAGGATTCCTTTTTCAAATCTTCTGAAAGCCCATGAAGAGCTGGCTCTTCACACAAGTATTGGGCTAGGAAGAGGTTGGATGGTGGGGGGCAGGGGTCAACAGTATGAATAGTTCTCACACCTTGTGTGAACAATACGATGTGTTTTATGGTGTTGTTTCTACTGGGTGCTTTGAGTTGTCTAGATTCACTGTGTGAAATGCCAGCCATATAACTTTAACTAAATAAACAAAACCATTACAAGTATATGTGAAGAAAACAAGACACTTTGATGACCCCCCTCCCTCTTTCCCTCCAAAAAAGATCAATATTCAAAACAGTTCTAAACAACTTAGGAAACTATTAAGAAATCTGATGAAATGCATTGTACATTAGCTTCGTTGCTTCTCTGGAAGAAAGGCATTGCAGTTTGATAAGGCTTTATCACTGTGCTTGTAACTATATATTATGTCAGATACAGTAGACTACAATTTCCATACTTGTCAGCATGGAAAAAGTCTAACACAACTAGATGATAGTAGGGGTAGGTTGCGCTAGAAATGACTGATCTTAGTAAATAATAGACAATATATGCTCTTAGAGCTTTAATGGTGGTTAAAAACATCTAAAATAGAAAATGTGTATGTTTACTTTAGTAGATTGGTTTTCACTTGCATTAAACTAATTTCTTTAGAAAATAAAACAAGACAATTCTAGATTTTTTTTTAATACATCCCAGTACCAGTGTTCTATATCAAAACTGTGGTACTGGAAAGAACAGAAGTAAGATAGCAATATGCAACTGAGTTTAGCAGAAGAAGCATGTGAAATTATTTACTTGCCCAAATTCTAGTTTAGCTAAACTATGCTAAGGAAATTATTCCAAAATTAATTTTAAGTAGCAGTTTGGGCAAAGTGAGAGAATTGCTCATAAATATATTTTTAGAAAAACTCCGAGACATACTGTAAGGAAACACATGGAAAGAAAACTTTGAATTGATAAAAGAATAAGAGAATGAGTTCAGAGTGATATTGTTTTGTAACCAAAAGAAAGTTTGGATGTTTTGACATAAGAGCAGAGAGATAAGGGAAAAATCTGGGACTGAGAAGAAACTAGCTAAAAGTATGATGCAATTTAAAGTTAAATAGAAATAATGTAGTATATACCTTGCAAATCAGATGTAGTTCAATTTTTCATTAGTTGCTTGTTTTAATCTATGACATAGATATGCTTCAGATATAAAAATTACAATGCAAAAATTACAAAAATGGAAAAACCACCCACACTTTAGAGACAAATATTACATTAATTAAAGTATTTCGATCAATTTTTTCCAGAGCAGAAATTATCTAAACCAAATAATAACCTAATGCCTGGTTAAGAAAAATACAGTATTATTAAGCAGTCAAACATAAGTAGCATATTCAATTTGTTTCATGAGATTAACGTTTTGATGCTGATTATTGTCAAGAGCCTCAGTGGCGCAGTGGTTAAATCTCTCCTGACTTGTTCAGCAGG
>JANHGC010002139.1:0-2500 GCA_027560395.1 Boaedon fuliginosus | reverse complement strand
AGCTGTGATCAGGCAGGAGAAGTAATTATTTAGAAAACAACCTGGAATCAGCAATGGTGTTCTATGAAAACCTTACTGATTCCTGCCTTAGAGCTCCTAGATACCATTCCCTCATTTATTTTCCCTTGTTCCTCCTTCAAATTTATTCTATCGGATGAGCCTGATAGGCATGCCTGTAATGTGGACTGAATTTATGATGTTGAGATAGGCTTGATTGACTTACTGCTGCTTTAAACCTGATAAGTCACTATTTACTGTATGGGCAGCATCATTTCACCTTCCCATATTAAATATGAATCTTACACACTGTACTGTTGCTCTTCTTGAGATGTTCAGCACTGTTTTGTTGGCATTGAGGCTTGTTGTTGATAGCGCAGTGGCCTAGAGGTGAGTTTGATCCTAAGTAGCGAAAGATATTTCTCTCTGGGTGCAATGAGTAAATTATCTGCTGTGAACTCTGCATAGGTGTCAGGAAGGGCATTCGGTTAGCAAATGCTCAGCTCCACTCAGTCACCCTGATTGTCCTGATGTAAGGGATTACAAGGTTGTTAAATGAAAAAAATGATGCTTGTTATGAGTAACAAGCAATTCATTTTTAAACATGGTTTATTGATTAAACCAGAGTAGCTAGTTTAGCTATAAAAACCTGTAAGCTCTATGTCTATAAATACGTGTGTGTGCGTGTGTGTGTGTGAATGTCAGCTGTGTGTATGTATATTTTATTTAGTAGTTAAATGCAGTAGTACAAAAACAATGAAAAAAATATACGCTGGCATCCTTTATTTTATTGCATTTTCTTTGATGTGGTTCACGGACACCACTTCAATTTTTCACAAGATCCTCTATCAGCAAAAAGATTATGACTCGGTGAAGGCTTAGATGATTACCATTTTTAGCTATAAAGTATTTTTAATTAAGGTATGTACATTTTTAAGCACAATACTATTGCATGCTTCATAGTCTATAGCAAGGCTATCAAACTTATGGGCCACGGGCTGGATGCGTCACATGCTGGCCACGTCCACCCCTGATTGAGCGAAGGAGAAAAAACTCATCATATGTCACGTGATGCTGCCATGACAATGTGAATTTAACACTCCTGGTCTATAGTATAGCGTAAGAATAACTTTTATATGTACTGGAAACCAAAGAAAAATGTATCATCCAATTTATTGCAATTTGTTTTACTGTAGAGGCCTGAAAATGAACACACAGTATCTTTGAGATATGCCTGTAACAGCAATACAAAAATAATAAAATAAAAATAGAAGCCCAAAAAGGGAAAAAATGATAAAAACTATTGTTTACATATCATATTGGCTAAAGTAAGGTCGAAATCAATTAAACTAGATTCGAAATGTTTCTAAAGACTTTTATTGATGTATCATGTTTCTCATGTATGATCTCTTGTAAAGTATTTCAGCTTCAGAAGATCTTGATAAGAAAATAATCAGGTTCATTTGGAAAGAATCATCTCTGGTGCTGCAACTTTATGAAGTTGTCTTAGCTGCTGTTTCATTTTTCCCAGCATCTCTTTCTATAATAATTTGCAGGTATTTTGATATCTCATCATCACCAAAAGGCTTGGTTAAGGCCAGTTCCTTATGCATGATGATTAATTTTAGATTTCATTTGCATAACAAAGCCCAGGAGAACCCATTTTATCACAACTGAAATGTTATTATTTCTTTATAAATAAATGCTGGAGTTTTAACTATTTTCACATAAAATGGAAAATAGCTTTTGGACTGAGGGGCTACCATGATCCATTACTGGACCATAATATGTAGCATATTTTGCAAATCATTCACATTACTAAAATAATTAACAGTTTGTTTTGTAGCTGCTGTTAGGAAAATGAACAGTGACTCAATTTCTATGTGATTCTTTTCCTTCAAAAAATCATTATGCCTACAAGACAACATAAAAATCCTGTTTTTATTTATTTTATTTATTTATTTGATTTATATCCCGCCTCTCTTGACCCAAAAGGGGAACTCGAGGCGGCCGAACAACACAATAAAACAATTTCCTATACAATAAAATCAAAAACTCATTCACTCACTCAGTCAAAACACTAGAGGGCGGGAGGACAGATGATCAAGTCCATGCTTGTCGGCAAATCCAGGTCTTCACGGCCTTGCGAAATACGGCCAAGCTGGGGATGGTTCTGATTTCCGCAGAGAGCAGATTCCAAAGGGACAGAGCCACCACGGAGAAGGTCCTTGCCCGCGGTCCCGCCAGTTGACATTGTCTCGCTGACGGTACCTGGAGCAGGCCCTCCCTGTGCGATCTCACTGGGCGCTGGGAAGCATGTGGTAGCAGCAGGCAGTATCGAAGGTACCCTGCTCCTAAGCCATGAAGGGCTTTATAAGTTGTTACTAGCACCTTGAAATTCACCCAGAAGACCACAGGCAACCAATGCATCTCACGGAGGATGGGTGTTATACGGGTGCACCAAGGTACACCCTTAATCACTCTCGCGGCTGCATTTTGCACC
>JANHGC010002137.1:68071-78961 GCA_027560395.1 Boaedon fuliginosus | reverse complement strand
TATTCCATGTGTACAATACCCGAACCGGTAGCGTAGGAAAGGAAAGGTGAGGAAAACATTTTTATCACATTTTGAGTCTGACTCTCCTCTGTAATATGAGTATGGGTTGTAGGATGGGGTGTTTTTTAAAAAAAAAAAAACACCCCATACTATATGAAAACTCTTGCAGATGTGTGGGTGAGTGTGCATTTACTGCTTCTCTATATCTGAATACTACTCTGATAATTATCATAGTACTTGACAGGCTAAAACGGAGGGTTCTTTCCTGCTTGTATTACACATGCCCAATTGTTGTTGTTTGCTTTAAAAATAATAATAATATGGACTATGGAGATAGTCATTCAGTGTTGAGGCTGAAGATAGATTGGATCGCTGGACAAACTGCAAGCCATGAGTTCTTAATAATAAAAGTATTTATATTCTTTGTTACAGGATACAGGAAAAGCGAAATGGGAATAAGGACTTTGCCTCCAAGGAGACTACATCCTCCAAAGGTAAGTTCCAAAGCACAAAGTAGGCACAAAGTGAGCATTTGAGCACTTGGGGCTCAGGTTCAAGTTTATATAGGGATGGCAACCACATTGCCATCTACAGTTACAATACACATATTACAACACTGGACATGATACACATTGCCACCTAGTGGCATAGTCGGGGGTAGAGCCTAATGGCATGGATTTATCCATGACATTCAGGTCATGGAATTAGAATTCAGTCAGAGCTGAAGAAGCTTCTTGGATGAGAAGCTAAACGTCTTCAAGCAAAACAAAGGAAGTCCAGTTGCCTTTTGAAAAAGCACCTTTGGTATAATAATATGGGTATTCTCACAATGGCTCATATTTAACAAGCAATTGCCACTAACAATTTATTCAAAATGAACACCCAAGTGCAGCAAATAGAATTTCTGGATTAAGAATTTGGTTTCCGTAAGGAACCTGGATTAATCAATCTCTCTTAACCTAGGCTTCTTCAGAAGGTTCAGGTAAAGAATCACATTGGGGAGGAAGGGAATCATATTAACTGTTTTGAGATCCTTTTATAAAATTCCCAATAAAATATATAATTTTATAATTATAACTATAATTATAACTAACTATTATATAACTATGTCTGGAAAGTATGCCTTGAACTGGGGCAAAAGGGTCAGCCACAATTTACTGTTTGTCAGAGAGGCTCTCATACACTTTATCTTGAATGTAGCCTAATGGCTATATTTTCTATACTATGTTATGCTGAAATCACATTTCATTTCAGAAATACCCTTCAATTTGGCCTGTTTCTCCCTCAGTTCTCAATCTTTATTTTCTTCTTTGAATTAACATGTTCTAAAGGGATTGTTTTCTTAGCTGAATAACTATGTCTCTTCAATCAGGTTTCTTCCACCAGTACCACAGGGAAATAATAGTTAGAAACCTGCCCATAAGGTTCAGCATAACTCTATTCTCTCCTAAACAATTCTGATGTGCCACAAGGGCCTTGATCATAAATGCCAAGTCTGTTTCAATTTACCACTGCCAGGCACTAAAAGGTTCTCCCATTTTCCAGATTCAGAGCTGTTTGTTACTAAGCAAGAGATTTATCTGTCATTGAGAAATTATTTGCTGTTGCCCAAGTGCTTCAAGCCAGGCCTAAATGAGGTGCTTCTCTATTATAAACCATTTATGGATAATACTGGCAGGGTAATAACCCTGCAATTGTAGCTATAAAGTCACGTAATTTAGTCAGCTGTTATGTTTCCTACATTAAAAGGCAAAGAGAGTTGGAGGGAGTGAGGAAAAAGGACCCAAGAAAACAAACACTAGCTTCTTTTGAGGACACGGTTGAGTCTATTCATTTAAATTTGACCTGATACGGTTTTCAGATTGCATATTAGTTCTCCGATGTAGCCAAAACAACAACAACAAAACAAACAAACAAACAAACAACCCAGGATCACCCCTCTACCTTTGCAAGTGGTAGAAACAATGAGTTACCATAAACTTTTCAGAATGATTGAGGAATTCAGGACCATTGCTGAAAACAGAACATCTTTCAGTGACAATGTCAGATTTAAGCAAACAAGGAATAAAAATAATGAGAAATGCAGGGCCCTAATGTTTTCTTTTCAGACTCTTTCACATCCTTTGCCTTTGCTGTAAGCCATTAGGTAAAATCACCTCACAAAGCTTCTTCTTTAGTATATAAGTTGTCATGTCCTCCCAAACCAATTCTCCTGAATATTGAAAATTTTGAGGTTGGAGGTAGATGTTAGAGACTTCGGTTTGTAATATTTGCATTTATTTATAAAACTACAGGTGGAGCACAAATGAATATTCACTTTAATGGGATTTTTTTTTCATTACTAGGTTTTCAAGGTGGAAGTGAAAAGACTTATTTCTCTCAGGGGGCTTCTTGAGCTTCAATTAGCTTTCTGACCTGCAGTCTGATCTTATTAGAGTCCTTAGGTGGAACTAACAAAGCAACATGATTAGATGCAACTTAAGCATTTTCTTCAGGGAAAAATCCATGTCAGCAGAGCCCATGGATAGTTCCAGTTAGTTTGATACATTGTACTGTTCTTTTTTATAGGTCCATGAGGAGAGAGGAGAACTCTACCTATCTCATTTCCATATAGGTGTCATAACCTTAATAAGCACAAGTGAGAGTCAGCATGGTGTAGTGATTAAGGTTATATCTTCTCTTAGGCTTGGAAACCACTGGGTGACCTTGGGCCAGTTACTGCCTCTCAGCTCAAATCAGTGTCAGGCTCCATATCAATCCAGCTGAAAATCAACCTCCCTTGTCACACTATGCACTCGCAAAATTTGCTGTAACAACTTGTAACAACTTGGCAGTCAGTACAAAACGAATGGACCCTACAACAAAGTGGTACAGCCACTGAAACCACAACTTTAATAAAATTCTAGACAGCATTTGTTTGCAATGGTTATTCATCTGCTGTTTTAATCTTAAAATGATATTATGGGAGCTCATAAGAATAATGTTCTCTGTGTTCCCTCAAGTTCACATCTATATTAAAATCAGATTTAGTTTTTTTAAAAAACCCTTCAAACTGCTTAGTATTGGCTTATGGGTATAAAAATGGGAAGAAGTTTAAAATGAGATAACAAGTGAAATATGTCACAGCAATCCATAGCTGCACTGATCTGAATGCTATGGGAAAGGATTTGGCACACAGCATCTACAGCATAACATCATTTGACATAAGCCATTCACTTTAATTTAATGCCATCCAGAGAGTTCTACTGATATTTCCACTGCCTTATAAATGAGCTGGGATTTTTAAATTTTTAATAGGGACTACCATGTTCTGCTCATCCACTTTTTAAAATGGTGCCAATATTTCTGCATGTGTCACTCAAAGCATGATGAGCAAGGTAGTGGGGTAGATGATATAGACTATCCTCTGTTTCAGATATGGCTATGCTGAACAATTGCATGCCAAAACAACTAGACACCAAAACAGTTTTTCCCACATGCCATCACTCTGCTAAACACATAATTCCCACAGCATGCCTAAGGATATCTAATCATGTAACAGGACTGTATTACTATTATCCTTCTCACCTTTCCTATTACCTACTCCTATAGGCTGCCTCGAGTTCCCCCGAAAGGGGTGAAGAGAGGTGGGATATAAATCTAATAAATAATAATAAATAATAATAATAGGTATCTTATGACTACCACTTGTTGGTTGTATCTTATGACATGATTATATCTTATGATTTATGATTTATCACTTTGTCTCTAGTATGTATACTGAGAGCTTATCAGAGAGAAAAGTCATATTTGCTAGTTGTAGAAGAGTAAAATGATTTTCAACTTGATTACAAGTTGAAGACCTGGGAAATATTAAGCCCCCCGCCCCCGGCAAAGCTAGGATATAGTTAAAATAAGAAAACATAGTGATAGGGATAGAATTTCACAGATTAAAGTAATAGATTAAATAAAATAGAAATAGTTGTCACTAGTTGCAAATCATTGCCTTCATTCGTAAAATAGGAATAGTTGTAAATATATAATAACAGTAAATTAAGATAGCTAGAAAAAAAACAAGCATAAAATTAGCATTAAGATTAGAAATGAGAACTAGGAGTTCAATTGTGTATAGTAAACTGTTTTTTGTGGGAAGAACAAATGCAGTCATTGTGTCTGTGATCTGTATCAAAATAAGAAAAACCCTGATACAATTTACAGCACCTGGAGAAGAAGACTAGGGCATGACACAGTTGGGAGTGGCAATCTGCTTAGATACAGTTGGCCCAGAATTTTTGTTGTTGTGTGACCATCTTCTCTTTGGTTCTTGGATTCAGCACCAGTTTTGGCTGAAAGAAAGGCCAATTCCTATATCCATTCCTTAAAAAAACAACATAACAACAACAAAAAGACCCCAACAAATTGGTTTATGGCAGACATAAGAAAAGCCTTTCTCAACCTAGGCCACTTTAAGCTGGATGCAACTCCCTGAATTTCCCTGCCAGCCTTGCTCTTGGTTTTCATCCCCTCACTATTGCTAGCCTTAGCTCTGCCAGGGTTACCTCCATTTTGCTGGCATTAGCGAGGAAAAGCAAGAAAAAAGGTTTTCTTTTCCTTGCTAATGCTAATCTTGGCTTTGCCAGGGTTATATTTTGCTCAGAAAAAGATGGCTGCTTGTGGGATTGTGCCATGTAGTCCAACAATGGAGTGGACTGTCCTCCTTCCCTGGAGAGGAGAGTTCTATTCTGTATTCTATACTTCTTCAGTTATCACTAGTTCTGAAGTAACAAAACTCTCATCAATCTTTACTCCAATGGGGAAAGTAACATTTGCACCCTCACCATTTTCAATATATTGGGTATTGTCTGATGGTCTCTTAAAAATTCTGACTGCTTTCCATGTTATGAAGCTGTGTAACAGGTCACTTCTAAAAAAAAAGTGTAAATAGAAGCACTGAAACGTTCCAAAGTCTTCCCAGCTGACTTGCTATCATTCTTTTGTTGCATTTAAAACCCAAGTTAAATTAAGGGTGGCCATTTTGCAACTGGACAAATTTGCAACTTTCCCCAATGGCTTTGACTATGGTTGCATGTTGCTATAGCATGGGCTGTCAAACTCTCAGCCTGTGGGCTGGATGCGTCAAGTGCTGCCATGCCCACGCCTGGTTTGGCAAAGGGGAAAAATGTTCCAATATGTTACATGATGTTGCCATGACGACATGAGTTTGACATCTCTGCTATAGCAGAATTAACAGAATAACAGAGCTGGAAGGGACCTTGGTAGTCTTCTAATCCAACCTCTTGCTCAGGAATCAAGCAGCTGGATTGGAGGAGGATGAGTAAACTTTAAGTAATTTGCCAAGACACTAACTCCAGGAATAGGGTAATGATTCTTGGGTTAGGGTTGGGAAATATTAACTGAATCCAGGAAAGTGGAGGAGCTAAAAGTTCCAACACTCAAAATAGGGACTACTCATATGTGTCAGAGTGATCATAATTCAGAGGAAAACACCAGTTTTTCTATGGTTTCCAGTAAACTGCGGTGGAGCCAGAAATTGTTAGCCGCCTCGAGTTCCCTTCGGGTGAAGAGAGGTGGGGTATAAATTTAATAAATAAATAAATAATAAATAAATAAGCTCCCCAAGATCAATCAAACCTTGAGCTAATCCTGTAATATTCTTCATGCATGACAGGTGAGGGCTAATTGGAATATAGGAGGCCTGAACTAAATAAATTTTTAGCTGACTAATTAGACCCACCCAGAAACTTAGCAAGAGTCATTCCTCTTTTCAGCATGTCTTGGCTAGTGGGTATTTGTATGTTTTTCCATGAAAGGAACTGAAAATCATCCACTTTTTCTTCTTGAAGATCTTTCTGAATGAAACTACATTTTGCACCATAGCATTCTGGATAATTGCTACATCTTTTGCATCAAATTTGTTTCCACATTTCATTAATGATATTACTTGGTGCCCTTCAACTACCTAACTCCCATTTAAAATATACAACAGTCTTATGATTGTTACATTATCACCCAGAAAAACAACCCTGAGAGGGCTGCGACAAAAGCTATGGGAGAGACTCATATTCAAAGCCTTGTGGGCTCATTCCACAAGAGTCAAGATGGGGAGTGAGTAGAAGAAGAAAAATGTATCTGCCTCATTCTAGGAATTATACAGCTAGTCTTCAATTTTGGACCATAATCGAGCCCAGAATTACAGTCATATGTCAGGCCAGTTATTAAGTACATCATCACATCACAATGTTGTTGTTTTTTGCATCAGTTGTTAAGTGAAACTATTGTCTCCAAGGAGGGGGTGGGTTTGCCAAAAACTGAAAGGGAATACTGGTTTCTAGTAAAAACTCTATCAATCGTAGTCACTTGACCACAGGATGCTTCAATTGGCTGCAAATGTAGGCCAGCTGCCAACCAATACAATCATGTGAATGTGTAGGGTGGATGATGTCAAATCCGAATCATTATACTTTTGAACAGGTATATGTGGAAATTGGATCAAGTAGCTCCAAAGCCCTAACCCTATTTTTCTACCAACTTTTTGGGATAAATTATGTGCATGCACATATTTAAATATAATGTTCCGGAATGAGCATTGATCCATAACTTTATGTTAGATGGCACTATTGAACTTATTTTGATAAGATGAGTTGGCGCAACAGAATAGTTCCAAAGGTGCTTTTTCCGAAAATCAACTGGACTTTCTTGGGGGTTTTTTTCTTTGAAAAGTTTCATTTCTCATCCAAGAAGCGTCTTCAGCTCTGAAATTCACAACTGGCAGGAGGAAATTTATTATTCTTTAATAACTTTATGACAATAAGAGGTTTAGCAGGCAAGATATTTCCAGCTGTGTGATGTGACAAATCTCACTTATGAAATTCTATCTGCAATGCATTTCAACAGTGTCTACATAGCACAAAATTGAATGTACCGCATGTTAACTATTTTTTTCTGCAACTGATTTCTTCTTGAAATCTATCTTGCCTATGCTTATCTCATCCATTTTAAACACACAAAAGCCACCTCAGTTGTGGCTGTGCCCAAAGCTAAATGTGTCTTACATTTAAGGCCTTATTCAGAAAGGTGTTTTAATTAGTTTTCCTCAAAATTGTAAACTAGGAGGAAATTAAGCCAGCATAAATTGCTCTCTCCCATAGTCTATTCTTACCATGCATCCAGAATGGATTATTGTCATCTGTACAGATATATTGTGAAAAACTATAGGGACTCTAATTAGTGCAGGATTCAATCTTGGTCAGTCAATGGGGCCAGAGGTTTAGATTCCAATTAGTGCTTTCCCTTGCTACAGTTCTATTCCTAGCCAATATCCTTTCCCACCTAATGGAAGAAGTCATCTTCATTCACTGTTGTATTCAGAACTTTTATCAGGGAGGCACTTATAAACTCCAGCTGCTCTGTCCGATAGCACTTCTCCCCACCCCCCAATTTCTTTTGTTTTAAGATTGTTAACTTATTGATCTTTTCCTAGACATGTGACTGATATTCCCATTGCAGAATTATACCTATGAAATAAATGGAATAAGACAAGCAGCATTTTCTGACACTGACATAGGCTACTGTGTTCTTTTTAATTTTTTAATTTTTTATGGTTTATTATTAGAAATGGTGGATAATATTTGTAGCTTGGGTGATAGATTTTGGTGGTGGTTTGTTCTCCAAGCTTGTTGGTTAGTTTCCAAACATTTCATCACTAGGCTAAGTAACATCTGCAATGGAACTTCAGTTGAAGTGTCTTGTTTCAATTCTCTTCTACTTTTGTAGGCCTTATGTGGTCAGTTGGTCATGTGACTGATGTGAGGGTCATCTGGGGGTGGGGGGGGTCACCCTGCCTGGAGGTGATGGTCATCGGGTGGTGAGGTCATCCTGGATGGAGGTCATGTCAGTTGGCTGGTGGTTGATGCTATCATTAGTTGGTCACTCGATTGATCCAACTTTTTACAGACTCATTGTAGATCAATGTGTTTGTTGATTGACCCCTTCAAGAAACACACTGATCTGCAACCAGTCTACAAGTCTGTAAGAAGTCAAATCAATCGAGTGACCACCAGCTGACTCACATGACCTCCAGCCAGGATGACCTCACCACCAGATGACCCCCATATGGAATGAACAGTCAATCACTGACCACATAAAACATATAAAAGCAGAAGAGAGCTGAAATGACACTTCAACCAAAGTTCTGTTGATGATGTTTCCTAGTCTGGGGATGAAACATTCAGAAACTAAACAACAAGCTCAGAGAACAGACCACCACCAGCAAGGTTTATTATAGCATAAAATACAATGAAAATAAAGATTAAAAGGGGTGCAGGATAAAAAAAAGAAGAAAAAAGGTGTTGATTTCCAACTCTTTCCAACACAATAAAATACTAATACAATTACAATCACAACTTTTCACATTGCCTATAATTGTTACAAGCCAGTTGTATAACTACACAATTATTTAATCTTCAAATTAAATTCTGATTTTTTTCTATTTCTAGCATAACAACCAGAAGCAATAGAAACAAATAAAATATCTCCATCTTAACCATATCCATTTCTCTCCCCCGCCCCCCTTGTGGGAAGTGATACGTGTTTCTATTTATACTTTTTAATATTTCTAAATGATAATCATTTGAAGAGCATTGAGAAGCTACAGCTGATGCAGAGTGCAGTGGCATGGACCGTTCTTCAGGCCTCTAAAGTGGTCCATGATACATCACTGTTTCATTAGCTGCACTGCCTGCTGTTTTGATTCTGGGTGCAATTCAAAGTGTTGGTTATGTTGTGGCTCGCCAGTGTTCAGTGGAGCTGGCAGCTGATTCTGACTCTGAGGAGGTTGAGGAGGAACCTGGGCCAGGCTTGGACTTGAGGAAAGGAGGCTCTACGTCTGAGGCATAGGTGGGGGCAGGACCGTCTGTCAGCTATCAGTTGTCTTCTGCATCAGCCAGTAGTGAAGCAGAACAGCTGGAGCCAATTATCAGTGTGCACATGCACAGAGCTACAAGGAGGCAAAAACAGATTAGGAAAAGGGGCTGACATGGGAGCAAGACCACAGGTGATCTATGAATGGTCACTCCCCTAAGGCACAAAGAGATGCGAAAGGGGAGTTGTATTTACAGAGAACAACTTGTTTGAATTGGTTCAGAATACTTTTGACAGAACTATTTCTTGCTTCTGTGTCATGTCGGCTGCCACACTCTGTCTAGACCTTATCTATCAGAAACTTTATCTGCTTGGCAGCTTTCCTAGAGTGAATTAAGGTCTGTACTAAAAGATGCTGAGAAATGATACTTTCCTTATTTTGAAAATAAAAAGAAAGGTTTTGCTTTAAGAACTGGCTTGGAGCGTCTTTTAGTAGCCTGGGACAAAACAGGTTATCACCTTTAAAGGCCTGCATGGCATGGGTCTAGATTATTTGAGGAACCATCTCACCTCAGTAAGGAAAGCTATGCCAGCAGAAGGGACATGCTGCAGTCCCCATTAGTCAAGGAGTTATGGCTGGTGGGTCCAGAAGAAGACTCTTTGGAACCTCTTACCTTCCAAAGTAAGGAACCATGGCTAAATAAATGCTGAAATAGGAAAGATGCTGCCACTGTTTTTTAAAGGGCTGTGGGAGACATCCATTCAGAAGGGATGAGTATTTCTAGCCTCCCAGAGAGCAGATGGTTCTTGGATTCCACTATTATTCAACACTCCTTCCTCTCCTAGCAGTACCTTGAAGAAATCAATGAAACACTAAGATTCAGTAACAGATGGTTAGACAAACAGCAAACCTTTAATTAAGGCCTCCCATGAAGATTTTTGAGACCTTTCCCTCATTCTTATTTTCAGTTCTCTCTCTCCTTTGTGTATTCCTGCTTCATTGGCTTGAGATGTTGAATTTGATAGTACAATATTGTACTCAATTAAGTAAAGAAACAAAGAGTTTAATCTGCACTGGTTTCTATGGTTCATGTATTCAAATGATATATCAAAGGTGTAATTTGAGCGTGCGAGTGGCTAAATGGCTAAAACGGAGCCGCTGTTTGAATAAGAGGTAAACCCAGAGAGCAGGAAAATAGTGACCCAAATTCAGTGGGCAGAAGATTGCTGGATCTTCTGTGGCAGCAATAATCTCTAAGAATGAGAAATTGGGCAGAAGACTACCAATCTTTGGGTGGCACTGATAAACCTAGAGGGCATAAAACTGAAAGTCCCTAACATGGCTAAAAGCCAACCTGGTTGAAGATAGAAGGAAGAGCACTGCTTATATCCATATAACTGTAGCGCAAGACCTGGGGAACGAGGAAGGACTTTCTGCGGGTAGGTGCCCAGGTCACAACAAATTTAAATACTTCAGGATGGCCTTCTACATACTCAGGTCATCTTTCTGCTTGAGGAGTGTGATGTTAGGTTGTCATTGCCCACAATCCTCACTGGTTCACAGCTAACAGGAGGATTGGGTTGCTTGTGGGAGGCCTTAGAAATATTTCTGCATTCTAAAGGACCAATTTACTTGCAGTCAATATTTTCTTCAGGGAGAGTTCCCTGATCTTGAAATTTCAAAGCATGATCCAAGCACATATATGCTATGTGCATCAAGTTGTAGAGAAGTCATTAATGGGATATCCTGGCATAGTAGTATGCAGGTACAAGGATGAGTCCTAAATATATATATTTCTAAGCCAATGGACAAATTATTAACCGAAGTAGGAAGAACTTTTACCTCAATGCAATAAATTCAAATGCCTGTAAGCCATTTTAAAATAAATGAAAAAAACAACCATAGCCATTTCTTGAGAAACAGATTCAGTTCTGCTTACACTGACTAAACAACAGCAACTTCTTCTTCTTCTTCTTCTTCTTCTTCTTCTTCTTCTTCTTCTTCTTCTTCTTCTTCTTCTTCTTCTTCTT
>JANHGC010002137.1:56972-67971 GCA_027560395.1 Boaedon fuliginosus | reverse complement strand
TGTCAGTATGATACTTCTGTGATCATTACTATCTAGCAAGCTGTAGTTATGAACAGAGTCCATTAACTAATCAGAAAATTTTTGACCATCTAAGATATTATCCACTTCATGTTTTGCAAATATAAAGACAAACAAAGCTCTGGTTCTAAAGATTGACAATAGGAAGAGTACACATGATGTGTTTATCATGTGGACAAGTATAGACAAAAAATGTTTTGGTCACTTCTTATCTCATTGTAACAATGACTACATTAATGGGACAACTGGGGTGGCAATTGTATTTAGTATAATTGAACCTGTAGGAATTTGTATAATATTAATACAGAAGATATTGGGCAATTATTTATAGTGAGGTGAGCCCATCTTGCCTATGAGTGGAAGATAATGGAACTATCTCCTGTCCATTGGCTGAAACCTTTATGTAATTAGGGAAGTTTTTCTTAAATAATTCCTGAAGGCTACAACTAGAAGTGGGAGAAACAGGTTGTTTCTGAAGTTTCTCTACCTGTCCCTCTGCATCTGACAATATTAGATGACAAGTCTTAGAAGTACCTTTTCTATTCCCTACCAAGCAAAATATGATCCTGTTAAAGAAGAAGAAATCCTGTCACTTTTCACACTATGATCTTGAACATATACCTATCCAAGGAGAATGTTAAGGATCACTTTGAAGTCCTCAACTTCATTGATAAAGAACCAGAAGAATTATGTAATAAACATAAATAAATAATTAAGGATGAATATGAAAAGAGGTTGCCATAAATGAAGAGAGAGAAAATAGCATAGGGGATGTAAGAACACACTATGGAAATTGTCAAGAAGAGAAGTCAAAGCCAAAAGACACAAATCTCAGAAGGGAATTTAACAAAGAAGTTTCAGAGAGCTGTTAAAAGAGAAAAGAAGCAGCTTTGCATTATAATTAGCGACATTATACTGATATTGAAATTGGAAACAGACATGCAAAATCAAGGAATGTTTTTCAAAAGAACTTCAGCAGAAGAGCTCAGAAGAAGGTTCCAACTCAAATTGCTATGTTCCAAGATGCCAATGGATGGATAGTAACCAATTCAAAGGAGATCACACTGAGATGGAAGGAGTTATCTTAAAACTCTGGCTATAGATTGGAGTGCAATCTACATTCCAAAACCAAAAAAGAAAGTCTTAACAGAGTGTGCAAACTATCACATTATATCGTTAAATTCACAAGCTAGCAAAATAATGGTAACAAGCATCCAATGCAGATTAGATTCTACACAGAAAAAGAGATGCCAGATGTTCAAACTGGTATTAAAAAAGGCCAAGAAACACAGGTCATTATTGCTGATGCACACTGGATAATTGAGTAAGCTAAAGAATAAAAAAAAATCACTATGTGTTTCATTGATTATAGAAAAATTCTTTGTGTCAATTCCATCAACCTGTGCAATGGGTTCAGAAAAATGGGAATTTGCAAAAAAAAAAAAAAATCTCACTGTCTTCATGAGAAACCTTTATACAAAAAGCCAAACTATGGACACAGCATGGTGAAACAGACTAGTTCTAGGTGGGCAAAAGGGACAAGATTGTCTACCCTCCCCTTATTTATTCAATTTATATAACTGAAGCTAGATTGGAAGAAGATGAGCATGGTTTTAAAACTAGGTGGGGAGAAACATCAACAGTCTGTGCTGTGATAATTCCATTACTTTGATAGCTGAAAATACAAGGATTTGCAAGGTGAGTAAGGGAAGTTAAGGAGCACAGTAAAAAAAACTGGAGAAAATACAAAGAAGACCACAATAATAACAGGCAGAACAATTAGTCTTAGAATTTACAATGGAGATATTGAAGTGGATAGCTTCTGCCTTTTAGGATACAAGTTTTATTTATTTATTTATTTATTACATTTATACCCCACCTCTCTTCCCCGGTCTAGGGGAACTCGAGGTGGCTTACAACAAGAGTTAAAATACAATAATTAATGCAGATAAAAAACAATAAAACAATAATACCAATCATACGCCATACACCAATCATTTTGACACCAAAGTTTTGACTAACTTTCTGTATTTGTTTCTTCTATGACTGGTAAGCTCTTGTGCTAGAGCATTTTCTGAAATCCACCAATCACAGTTTTCTGATCTCAAATGAAGTAATCCTGGGGAAAATCATAGTTCCCCTGACCAATATGTTCAACATGCTCATCACCCAAAAAATGGTATCTAGGAAATATGTAGAGTAAGGATGGGGGAGCTGTAAAATGTAGCCAAACGGTAGAATTAAACATGCACAGATTATGGCAGGAAAATTCATGGCTGGTGAACCTTTGACTAGGTGTTGGCGAATCATATTTCTAAGGGATTTTATTTATTATGGACACAATGAGGGACACCAGAGGTTTGTGAGAGATTCTTTTAGAGAGCACTGAGCACACCACATCTTAGATGAAAATTTTACATAGGACTTTATTATATCACCCAAGTTCCCCAATATATCACTGCATTAAATCTAACTTACTAGGACCAGTGAGGTGGCTGAGCCTATAAACAAGTCTTTGGGATTCAGTGGAATGTAGTCCTTGTTTCCTCCCAAAGGTTTGCATTTGTTGGAGATTATGTGCTTTGCCTGGACATTTTTGAGGTGTTATGTGCTGCCTCCCTATATAACTACAGTTATACAGGAAAATTGCTTTCAAGCTCTGAACTCAGCTCCAAGTGCTGGTCTAAGTTAATATTGCTGTGGAGCACTAAGCTGAGCTGCCAAGTGAAGCTCCAAGAATGAGTCAAGCAGGCTTGGCTACTTACTGTGGCTTGTGGTCCTGGCAGCTAAATGTCAACCCTGTTTCTTGACTGTAGCTGTTGAAGTTGATCAAATGTAAGCAATTACTTCTCTGTTCACTTGCTTTCAATTCCTCTTTCCTACCCATACACCCTCTGGTGTGGCTTCCCTTTTCCAGGCTGAGGGTTGAATAAATTGACTCTCTCTGGATGTGGCAAATCCTTGGAAAACCTAGTGTATGGCTAAATTAGCTAGCAGTGGACGCTATTGTGCCAGTCAAGTAGCTGGGTGTAGCCAATTAGCTGGACACATTGGTGTAGATACCTGAGTGAAGAGTCTATGCTGTCTAACCTGCCCCTTTCAGCAGTTGTGGGGTGGGGGTGGGATGGGGGTTGGGATTGGGATTCCTTTCAAGAGAAAAGTCTTGGTAGGAGTCTTTGGGGGAATGAGTCAAGTCTAGTCCTGGGAATGGGGATGGATATGTTTCTACCTGGCAGCAACTGCTCAAAACAGTGTTTTCAGCATTGCTTTTTCCAAGCACAGAGGATACTTTCAACACCCACCCACCCCCGTATTGTGATTTGGCAAAACTTGGCCACAAATGGCCCACTTTAATAGTGATCTCTAGCTAACTCTTCCTATTGAAATATCATGTTTGTTATGTTATAATCACAATGTGTGCATAGTCCCTATGATCAGACTTGATCTCAAACATTGCGAAGTTTTCAAAGGAATACATTTTTTAAAAAGAAATATTCTGTAAATATAGAAAATTACATATAAGACGGATCTATTTAAAGTACACTTTATATGGCAGAAGTGAACCTGTACAGTGGTTAAGTTGTTGGCTGGTAAATCACTAAGAGATTTTGGACCAATCGCCTGTTTCTCAAGCCAATGTACTTCCCCAGGGTTATTTTGGCTGGAAAGATTAAAAGAAGAAGTGCTACTTATGTCTCCCTGACCTTCTGGAAGAAAGATGGTTCTGAAAAAAAAAAAAAAGAATCTAACAGTTGCAGTTCAGTGAGAAAAGTAAAGCCTTTCATTTAGGGGAGAAAACTAAATGTATAGATACAGAATAGGTGGTGCCTGGCTCAAAAGTAGAAACTGTGAGAGAGATCTAGGTGTTTCCTACCAGACTGGGGTGGGAACTATGGTGCCTTTTCCACAGGTCGGACTTGAACTCCCAGAATTCCTGAGCTAGCATGGAGCCAGAGTACCATCACTGGATATTTTCAAAAATAGATGGGACAACTATTGGCTGGGCTGGTATAAAGTCTCCTGCCTTGAGCAGAAGGCTGGACTAGAAAACCTCCAAGGTCCCTTCCAGCCCTATGATCCTATGGTCTATGAAATGGATGGTAGCTCAGGAATCAATGGTTTTCCCTCTGATTCATGCTCATTCTTTCAGGACAATTATACTATTTCCTCACCCCCAAAACAGATTTCTATACTGGAACTTCCATAACATAGCTAGTTGGATAGAAATGTAACTGTCAAAACTAGAAACATATTAAGGCTAATAGAAATTCTGGATGCAAGGGAAATTTCATGAATGAACATTAAAACTTTTGAAAATGCTCAAGTGTTGTTTAGTTTTATGGGTCACATGATATTGAAGAGCAGCAGAATCATCTTCAATAGTAACTCTGGCCCTTTGTATCATAATGCAAAAGTCGTCATAAAATGTAAACTCACTTATGAGTGCTTCAAAGGTCAGACCGAGGTTAGTGATTTGGAAGTGAAAGACACGTTTGTCTTTTTAAAACTTGCATGCTATAGGAACTAAACTCTTCTCAAAGAGTTATGCCCAAAATTAGAAACATAAACATTTTATTCTTCAAAGAAAAGATACAGCATTGTTCTCTACGTAATGGAAAGAGTTCTGAAGTCTTTTAACTTCTGGTACTCAGCCCTGAGTTCTTATGAATTCCATTCTGTTTGAAGTAGAAAATGGCTCTCCTATGTAATTGAAAAATATTTGCTGTCGTCTTCTCTCCATCTACAAGTTTTATCCTCCACTGCACAGATCCCTGTTGATGGATCTCAGACATTATGAATGACAACCATGCTGATTTCCTAAACATTGTTTTTATTTTCTTTCTTTGTTAAATTAAAGAGATTGGTGACCTCAACACATCTGTAAATATGGAGCATAAAAATGATTTTCAGTAGAGAGGGCATGTTAAATTTAGTTAAAAGCATTATAATTTTGAAATACATTTGAGAAACAGTAAACTGTAAAAATATTAAGGTCGCGAGTTCCTTAGTTGTGAAGTTGGCTTTTAGACTCTCAATTTCAGAGACTGTCTGTATCTATCCATCTATCTCATCTATTCACTATCTATCCATCTATCTCATTTAATCTCTATCTATCAATCTATCTCATCTAATATCTATCTAATATCTATCTATCCATCCATCCACCCATCCATCCATCTATCCATGTACTGGTATCTATCATTTATCGTCCATATATCTTCATCTACCGAATATGGATATGATTCTCCTCATCATTGCCATCTTTTTAGACTTCAAAGTGAATTTAAATGTAGAAAAGAATTATCTATAAGAGAATTGTCAGCTGTTTCTTTCATTCTTTTGATAAAATACCTCTAGCATAATTATGAAGATAATGAAAATTCACCTTGTTGCATATAAAGTTATATTTGCTAACAAATGAATAAAAATATAGAAATATTCGTAATTTAGCATTAATTCTGATACATTCTTAGGAATGTTACAATTATAACTAGATATGGTATGTTTATGTGAATGGGTATGCGGGTGTGCGTGGGCCTGCAGAAAAGTCTGCATGCAGAGAAAAACTTCATCTCATTTGCTTCTTTAATTTAAAACAGGCTACATAAGTATACATTTGAAAAACATTTTTTAAAAAGAATGTCTAACACTTCAAAATTGTTCTGAGCTTGATCCATATACAATAAAAGGAAAAACAGAAACATATAGTAATGCAATAAAAGCTTTTGTCACAAAAATGCTTTTTCAAGAAGCAACTAGATTTTCTGGCTTTTCTTTGAAGACGTTTCGCTTCTCATCCATGAAGCTTCTTCAGCTCTGACTGGATTCTTCCATTCCCCACCATCCAGGAAGAGCTGAAGAAGCTTCTTGGATGAGAAATGAAATTTCTTCAAAGAAAAATATGAAAGTCCAGTTGCCTCTTGAAAAAGCACTTTTGGGCCATCCATGATCTGGATGATTGATTCCTCCATAGACAATAGAAGCTTTAATTTTCTGGAAATGTAGCTTCCTATGGTTGTGCAGATCTTAGTTTTCTTATGTAATATTTTTATTCAAGTTTACAGTTATAAAGATAAAAAACCTAATACAAATTAAGAAAAATATAACAAAGAGAAAAGAAAGCAAAAATACTATGGAGGGAAAAAGGAGAAATAAAAGAGAAAAAAGAAAAAGAAAAAATGTATAGAATATAAATATCTAAAGAAATGACCTTCCCATTCAAACAATTTCACTAACTTATCATCTTATTTGATACTACAACAAAACATGTTTTTCTTTTATTTATAAATAAAACCTTAGAGCCTCATCATTCAGTCCTAATCAGCAAAAGTCCATTAAGAGTTACCAGAAATAACATATATTTTAATGCTGATCAAATAAACCAACTCTATATCTTTCCTTTACTTTTAAAAATATAAAATCTCTTTAAACAATTTAAATCTCTTTAAATAAAGTTCCAGAAGTTGGTTTCTTTTCATTTTCTCTTTGTTTCTTAGAAAATTCTTAGAAAAATCATTATTCTGGTTGTTATTGGTATACCTTTTTTAATTATTAAGACATAATCTAGTTTCAACTGCATATCTAGTGTAACATATTTTCCATATCATTCTTGTAACCTATCTTTTTCAAATCCATTTGAATCAGTCTGTCTCAGTTGGGTCCAGTGAAACCTCTTTCTTTTTCTATAACTTCTTTTAAATCCAGTTTTATGATAGCAGACAATCTTAAAAGCAATTTCTGAGTACATTGTTCCCAAATAATCTTGAACTCATCCAAAGTTAGAGTATTTTTTTCCATTTTGTATTAGTAGGTATTTTCTCCTTTAATTATAATGTTTAATTCTTTTTGTTCCCTCTAGTGTTTAACCTTCAAAGTCCCATCTTTTTTTCAAACAACAGTATTTTCTCATGGAAAAATTTCTTATGCTTAATTAAAACCTTTATATTTTTACAGAATTGTAAATAACAACATTTTACTGATTTTTGCAATTTATTTCAAAACCTTTATCTCAAAATCTTGTTTCTAATCAATCTAGTCCCTTTGTCTGTTGGGAATCAATGTTCTAATCATCCTGTTGCTGTTTATTCCAAAATATTTTTTAAGAACTTAAACTTGCATAAAACTTCTTTTGCTAAGGATTGAAAGAGACTCACCCAGTGGAATGAAACTTGCTGTTCTTGAAGATTCTATCCAAAAAGCTATTAACTAGCGATTTCCAGAACTGATTAAGAGAGGAAGTATCCAAACGATGTATCCTTTTGAAGGTGCCATCCATGACTTGGGAAAAGATGATGATTCCTCAGGTTTTAAAGAAGGGATTGGACAACCATTTGTCTGAAATGGTATAGGGTTTCCTGCCTGAGCAGGGTGCTGGACTAGAAGACCTCCAAGGTCCCTTCCAACTTATTTTATTATTCTTTCGCTTCCCCAGAAGTAGCTGTGCCGTGGCTTCTTTGTCCCTAATACAGGAACAAAATGGTTGCAACACACTACTTTGCCTCTCCTCTCTTCTGAATCCACCCCCAGGTCATTCCAGTAGCTTCTTTTCTGTAGATGCAGTATTGGAACAGTCAGTTAAGGCTTCAAGTCAATGTGAAGTGCCTTGTCAAGTAGAATCATGTTGCCTTTTTATCTAAGTGAGAATTCCATCGCTGTTGTGATCCAAAGGGCCTCATCAAGGCCTAGCCAAGCTTTCTCTCACAGGCCAGTTGCTGGTGGTTATAGTAAAACCTATTTATAATGTTGGAAAGTTTTCATCTCTCAGGCTAGAGCTGGAAAAGTTATATAAATCTACAAAAACAATTCAAACAGTGAACACAGCAGTTCACTCACATGAAATAAAACGTCTGCAAAATCCAGCAGCAGGAGACTGGGTACTAATTTTATGGAAGAAACACTGTGTGAACATGGGTGTAATTTTATTTATCTTTTTCTTGCAATTCAAACCTAGCCTTTCTTTTAATAGAGTTAAACTGATTTATAAATAGTAAATTGGCATGCAATAAACTAACAGTTTAGCAGTCTAAGCAATATATTTACAACGCAACTCAGTAACCAGCAGCTGCGATGTAGCTAAATATTTCTTAAAAGCAGTAATCTAGAAAAGGCCAATAGCATAAAATTTTATCTTTGTTGCAACCCCCCCGACCTTTACAACAAAAACAAAAAAACCCAAACCAAAACAAAAAGAAACAACAAAACTCAGCACTGAGGAAGCCAGATTTAACTCTCTAAAGCTGAAAAAAAACAGTGTTCCGGGGATCCTGTCACACCTGACTTTAATTCTTTGTTTAAAAATCTTTCCAATTAAAAAAGTGAAAATATGACAAATAACAAAGAAAAGCACTAGCCTCCAGCATCATTTTTATTTAATGATTTGGGACCCATCTAAATCTCATGCAGATTCCATGGAAATTAAAATGCTGAATCACTAGCGCTTACCTGCTCCAAAAAGTATATAGTAATCATAAAAAGTATTGGGGCTTGGCAAGCAAAATCTGGCCTATTACACAATGGGTCTTTTTGAATTCCTTACACTCACTATAGGTTTTCCTTCATGTCCCTACGGTACCGTGCTTTTCTTTATCCCCAAAATCAGCCTCATATAAGGACAAGGTATGAAGTGACATGAATAAAGGAAGAGCAAGGAGATTGAAGGATCCCTACTTCTGGAGAAGATGAAAATCACACTGTTCTCTTTCCAGGTTGTTCTTCTCTCTGGCAAGTCAATATGTTTTCTGAAAAGGAGAAAAGAAAGAAGAAAAAGGGATCATTTGGTAGTGCAGGTGTTATTGGTAGGAATAGCAACTGCATGGAATATCATCCACAAGATTGCTATTCCCATTTGGCTGGAAGACCAGCAACCAGATTTGTAATGACCTGTTCTCTCCAGCAACCAAAGCAGAAGTGGACCAGGGACTTTATGCCTACTGGGAGCGATAGTCTTATAGAAGGCCAATTGGAGAACTGCTGGTGGACTACTCTTTCAGGCATTCAAGTATTTGCAGAGGAAGCTGTGTTGTATGTTCCAATGAAAATGCCCATTTTCCAGCTGCATCCCATTTCCGGCTACATTCCAAGGACAGATCCTCAACCAATAGGTTATCCTGATACTAGGATAATATTGGTATTGGTAACATTTAGTGATAGAAACATGCCCTATTATTTTTAAAGAACATATGGTACATACTGAAATGTCCAAATGTGCCCTTTGTTAACCACACCCCAATTTAGCTAGTGCCCAGCTAAGAAGGCTTTTCCAGATTTGGGGCACTAATGCCAAAATTGTTCCAATACACATTCGTGTATAGACATTTTAAATTAATTTGATTCAATTTCAGCATTGTAGACACCAAATGATTCCAGAAGATAAAATCAAGAGCCTTAGTTCTCAGATATGTTTCTATAGAAAAGGGGGGCGTGTTCGGCATCCGAACGAGATCGGTCGGGTTTTCACGGGCTCCGTGAAAACCCCTGAAATTCTTGCCTGCTGGAGGCCCGGAGGGGTCTAACCCTGACCCAGAGGGACAGGGGAAAAAGGACAGTAACCGGTATCCAAGGGGAGTGAACCATCTCTCCGTCATCCTGTGTTTATGTTCCATACCTGCAGGCCTAGCCACACCAAGCTTGGAGCGACCACAGAGAAAGATTTAAAAGAAGGTAAAGATCTGCATGGAGAAGGTATGTGAAGACAATGTATTTGATAATTGACTGATTGATTCCCGATACATGCAGAGGATTGGTCAGATGATAATGGACTAATGGTGGATGACTATAAATAAGTCAGCAAATCACATGTAAAAGAACCCTCGGACATGGAAAAAGTAAAATTACTTGGGAATCTTGCAGACTTACTAACAAGATGGTGAATAATAGGTGGAAATGGCGGCAGGAGTGGAGAAACGAGCGGAGGAGAAGCCGGGTGTCTCTGGGATCTAGGAAAAATTGATGACTTTTAAAGAAGAAACAGAATAGCTATATACCTCGTTTCAAGAGGTCAGCATAGATCGATGGTTGGAATCAGTAGAGGAGAAAGAGGAGTCCGGAGAACTAACACCTTTGAAGGAGGAGGCACAGGAGAGGAAAAGGCAAAAAAAGGACACAATAGCAGTGGAGTTCAAGGGATTTAAAATGGCGCCTGCCATGGAAAAGAAAGCCGAAATGCTGAAATATTCATCACAAAAGAAGCTGGTAGTCAAAGGAGGACAATTAAAATTATAGAACACACAAGTGAGTCCAGAATGCATGAAAACTAAAAAGGCAGAGTTAAACAAAAGTAAAAGATCACTGGAAGTAGGGGCCAAATCCAATTGGGGAGTCGTAGCAAGATACCACAGGAAGAAGAAGAAAACGCAAGGAGACTTTTTTGAGAAAAAAAAAGAGACTAAAGAAGAAGGGTCAAACAACGGAGTTGTAAGGAAGAGAGTACAAAATGTTTTTAAATTGATGATACAAATTGTTATATGATGTTTTACATATTGCAAGATTCTTTCTCTCTCCCTCTCTTCTTTACTGTATATGTTTTAATTTTGCATTGGCTTAAAAATGAATTTAAAGTAGATGTGTGTGGGGGTGCGTAATAAGAATTTTTAGATTTTAAGAGGATGAAATTATTGAACATGAATTGAGTTAAAAATATACTCCAAGAAATTAGGGAACATAGAAATGATTAAATTGCATGGAATATATATAAAATGATGAATTAGAATAATGAAGCATGAACCTCATCAGTGCAGGAAAACAATGTATTCTTTTATTTTATTTTAATGCTTATTTTTAAAACCAATAAAACTTATTTCAAAATAGGAAAGAAAAGGGTAAATTCCTTTCCATAATCAACACCAAAGAACAAAATTCTATCTAGATATGGAACAAGGCTCTAATTTCCCAAGTAGCCTTATCTTTATTTTATTTATTTATTTATTTATTTATTTATTTATTTATTTATTTATTTATTTGTTTGTTTGTTTGTTTGTTTGTT
>JANHGC010002137.1:41447-52148 GCA_027560395.1 Boaedon fuliginosus | reverse complement strand
CCAACTTCTACTGAGGCTTCAAGCTCTCCAGCCAATAGGGGCAAGGCAAACATGTGGCCATGGGGATGCTGCAGTAGAACTGCTGTACAGGCAGTCCTCAACTTGGACCAATGTTGAGCCCAACATTTCTGTGGCTAAGCGAGAAGTTGTTAAATTTTGCCCCTGTTTTACGACCTTCCTTGCCATGGTTGTTAAAGTGAATCCCTGCCATTGTGAAGTTGAGCCCAACTGTTCTGAAGTTAGTTACCATGAAGTCCTCGGCTTATAACCCCAGTTTAGCCCAATGTTTCTGTGATTCAGGCAAACATTTGTTCGGTGAATTTTGAACCTGTTTGATGACCCTTTCTCACCACAGTTGTTAAGTGAGTCAGTGTGTTGTTAGCTGCAACAGAGCTGCTATACAGGCAGTCCTCCACTTACGACTATCATTGAGCCCAACATTTCCATGGCTAAGCAAGAAGTTGTTAAGTGTTGCCTGCTTTATGACCTTCCTTGCCACGGTCATTAAAGTGAATCCTTGTCATTATCAAGTTAGTTACCATGAAGACCTTGGCTTACAATCACAATAGAGCCCAACATTTCTGTGGCTCAGCCAAATATTTTTTCGGTGAATTTTGAACCCCTTTGATGATCCTTTCTCACCATAGTGATTAAGCGAGTCAGTGCCATTGTTAAGTTAGGGACACAGTTGTGAAGTGAGTCTGGCTTCCCCCCTTGACTTTGCTGGTCAGAAGGTCATGAAAGTGGATCACGGGACACAATGCCTGTCATAAATATGGGTCAGATCAATTTTGATCATGTGGCCATGCGGATGCTGCAACAGAGATGCTGTACAAGCAATCCTCCACTTACAACTACCATTGAGCCCAACATTTTCATGGTAAGCAAGAAGTTAAGTTTTGCCCCCATTTTACACAATTTGCCCACTCACTCCATACCTAATATTCCACATGAGGAGGAGAGGGAGGAGGGAAAAGATGATGAAGAGCAGGAGAAGGAGGAGGAGGCAAAAAAACCCGAGCAAGGCCGGGTCATCAGCTAATATCAAATAAAGATGTTAATGGCATAAAAAAATCTGCACTAGCATATGTACAGTTTGTTTACCCCTAGGGTAAGAACTATCTTACTATGTTGGACAGACAACTAACTTACAAACCATATTTAGATCCTTTGAATTTGCATTTATATTTAAATTTAATGTTTCTATCCACTGGCATTTTAATAATCTACATTTTACACTTTGACTGTCAATCAAACCTTTCATGTAGAATTTGCAACAACACAAAATATCAGCTGACACTGCTTGGTCTTTAGATGTTGATTTCTGACACTAAATAGTCTAAAACATTGGCAGTGTTATTGACAAAGGAAACAAAAGATACAATTATTTTGTTTATCATCACCTTATATAATTTAATGGGCTGGATGTTTTTTTGCCAAATAAAGTAATCTTAATTATTTGCCTTGTGTGTTCTTTGATTGATTGGATTGTTGAACAGGGATCCTGAATGTATATGTTATACCTCTGTTGAAGCAATTGCCCAAGCTTGTCAACTACCTACTAAGCCAGGTTCAAAGTTTCGTTATGACATTTAATACTGTAAACAACCCAGCATCTGCCTTTGTTCTTATAGAAAGTGGTCTCTCCCTGAGATAATAATTACATGCCATGAGAAATGCCATCTGGTGGCTGGTAATGCCAGTGATAGGAAGTGAGTCTGTGGTGGCATCTACATTCAAGAGTACTGTTATCCTTGAAATTTGGTGGGCAATTACTATAACATCTTTTATGTACTTGTTAAAGATTCACTGCTTTACTTCCCCAATATGAATGTGGAAATAATTCCACCTCCGCTTTTCCTCCAACCTTTTAAAAGAATGTTTCAGTGAATATTGTTTTATAACATTTAATGTACTGTTTTATGATACACTTTATTGCTGCTTTTATTGCAGACCATTTCAAGATGCTTTAGCATAGGAAACAGCAAGTATATTAAATAAATAAATGGAACACACAAAGTGAGAAGGATGAACCAAGGACAACTTTAATTATCAAAGCAGAAAGGAAGCGAATTAAATTAGAGGCCATTATAATAAGACTAGACTAATGGACTAGAATAGACCATTTTAAATCAAATCATCATGTGATAAACTATTCAGAATGTGAGATAATGCAAAAGAATAGAGTCACAATAATACTCAAAAGAGAAAACAGTTAAATATATGCTCAGGAATAACCCAATAAATTACAAGAGAATAATAAAAAGAATCAAGCAGCTGGACAAACTTCATGAGAACCAACTACCCAGGAGTTCCAAAATAACTTACTTGGCATTATTTCATTGGGGTACCCAAAGTGCACCAACTCTAGCTGATCTTATCAGACTGGCAAATACCCCATTTCCCTGAAAATACAACCTCCCCTGACAGTAAGACCTAGCTTGATTTTTACAAGTGCACCCAATATATGTGTGCCCCTAACTAATAGGTTAGACAGTGGATGACATCCCCTGAAAATAAGACCTGGTGCCTTTTTTGCTTGCAAAAAATTAAGACAGGGTCTTATTTTCAGGGAAACACAGTACCATGGGAGGCAAGTGGACTTTCAAATATGCCATGAAAGGCTTCATAAGTGACAACCTTAGGTCTTTAGGTGCCTATAATCTCTAGTTTCTAAGAAAGTCAGTTCTAAAAATAAAGTTGAAGAGAGAGATTGTAGCTCTGCTTTTGTAATGCTTTAAATTAAGAGAGCCAGTCTGGTGTAGTGGTTAAAGCATCAGTCTAGAAACAAAAAGACTATCGGTTCTAGTCATGCCTGAGTCACAAAGTGGGGTGGTGGTGGTGTCATGGGCCAGTCTTTACTTCTTAGCCCTAGAAAGAAGACAAGGGTAAATCACTTCTGAAATCTTTCCAACAAGCCTGCAGCAGTTAATTCAGAGGTGTAAACTGACTTGAAGGCATCCACCTCCAAAACTTTTAAAATAAACAAACAAGCAGACAAACAAACACCCAGTAACTAGATATTATAGGGAAAAGATGCAGGAGACTATCATTGCCCACACTTCCTACTCTGGTGTAGAGATCTGTTAAGGGGTTGTATATTCTACATTTATTTATGCATGACATGTATACATAATTTCAGTGAGAAATTCTGTTCCCTAGGAAAAATGGATCTGCTACTTCATTCTTATTCATTTTCTTCACCACCAGAATGTCGACTTTCATGGTCGTTTTACCTTGTTCAAATTATCCATTACACTCTGGGATTGCTTGTTTATCATCAGCTTTGCATAGCTAAGTATCACTGCAACACACATTAAGAAGGCAGGTTATATTGTCTCTAATCATTAAATTAATCCGACAATTTGGGATTACTCTGCTGTGGAAAATATAACTGGAATCCTTCACACTCAGTGAATTTATCTTATGTAGCAGATTCATAGATTCAGTTCTTATTTCATCGGTGTATGGCTGTAAGCATTGTTAGTACTGTATATAATGGAATAACTATATGTTTTATCTGAAGCCAGAATATTACTGCTTCATTAATAGCATTCAATTATTTTAATTCATGTACTCACAATAGTTGTACCTGATACAAACATTTATTAAGGCTGAAAGCACTGGTTTTGCTGATGAGCTGCTAATTGAGAAATAAATGTGGTGATCATATTTACACATCTGATGTGCACTACAATGCATAAGAAATAAAAACATAGATTATTGAGAGATAAATTTATTTACTTTGAAAATAAGTAAAGGGTAAGCTTTGCTGAGAGTATTAGTAACTCCATGATCCTGTCACTGTTTGGATGAATAAATCAATGAAACCAAAGTGATTTAAAAAGTGAGAAGTTCTTTTAAATGGGAGAAGTTTATCTATTTCGTAAATTTATATGGATGCCAACTCTGGCTGGCTAACACGTACAAAACAGAATGAAAACACAGTAAGTAGTGTGAGTCAGGACAGGATAACTTTGCATGACTCTGAGAGGTATTAATAATAGTGGTGAATGAAAGATTTAACACGCTGGCTAACAATCTGTCAGAAATTGCAGTACTGGATTTCAAATCTGAAAGTTTAAATTACAATTCTAAATGATTTGCTTTTATAATTTGAATTCTAAGTGACTTTAAAAAAAACTTTTCAACTCAAAAAACCAGCTTGTCTCCTCTAGCCTCTTCATAAATTTAATAGCAGCCATTATTGGCAACTTACAGGTCCCCGCTTTCCCTGCCCCACTCTTAGTTTGCAGCTTGAATGGCAATGAAGAAGATTCCAACTCAATCTTTGGCTTAACTAAAATAAAAATAGCAATCCTCATTGCCAAAACTTTGTGAGCGTGTCCTCATTTTAACTCAGAGAGAAAAAGTGACAGCTGACTTGTCCTGCCAGTAATTACTGGCCAAGAGCTGGGTTTGTAGGAAGCTGAGGTGGAAGATGATCATTAACTAACCAATTAAATGGCAAAGTATTCTCAGAATTATGCATGTTACATATTATTGCAGAACAAATTAAAAAGTGTAGTAGAGGATCGTATAAGTACACTATGTTCTATCCTGGCCCATGTCTATGATAATGTCCTTGCATTATATTTTGATATAAAGGATTTAAAATCAATTCAAATGTTATAAATTAAACTTAATGGCCATTATTTCACAGGTATGTGAAATGAACTTCCTGCATAAATAACTTTCGAGGGAGAAGTGAGAAAGATAATTCAGTAAGTTTTCCCCTTATAGTTTGTCAGTGGTTCTTAAAGTTTCAGTAGTTTAAACTATATTTGTCCTTGAATGCCTTTGATAGAATTACACTCTCCACATCTGATCTCACAGTGACTCAAGAAATAAAAAAAAAAGGATACAAATTTTATTTAATAAATATCAGCATTTGGGAAAGTGAGGTTTTGACTTTGAATTAATCCCCTGAAAACATATGATTAGGTTCCTTGATAATAAAAAATAATTTTAACTGGACTTGGAGAGGTAAAGAGGAAATAATAAAGCATATTGGAGCATCATGGAATAACTTTCTAAAATAGACTGGACTAATTTTATGACTCAAATTGCAGGTGGAAATTAGGTAGGTATTATCTTGAGTTCCAACTGTGAAATCATTTGTTTACAATGTCTAACCATGAATTGAACAAAATTACTTCATTAACATTGGCTTCCATACAAAAGAAGAAATGAAATGGGATTTATTATGAACCTACATCTCTCCTAAGAAGGAATTTAATAAAGGCAGGAAGGTGCATTGGTTGGCAACATGCGGTTTTAATCTTAGGTTATTTCTGAAGCATTAATGCAATGCAAGTCAACCACAGTATATTCTTTTTTATATGAAGATTAGTCCGATAAATAGCATTTCGGCATAAAACCTCATTTTGTTTCAATTATTTTTAATGTGAAAAATTACAACTCTAGGAGGGTTCAACAACTTTTCAGCCATGAGTTTTTTTGAGATGGAACCAAAGTGGAAGCCTAAATTTTACAAAGTAAGTCTACAAATGCAGGAGATTCATGTTAAAAACCCAGCAATTCCATATATCTACCTGCCTCGAGAATTGGTTGAGTTTATGTACCATGTTAAACTATTATGGAATTTGATTGTATATGATCAAGGATGATGTATGAGCTCAGCTGTTATGATATGGCTTCATGTTTCTAAGAAGTCACTATACCTTGTTCAACAAACCAGGGTTGAAAAACAGCTTATCCTGTTCTATAAGAAGGAGGCCTTGAGTTGAAATTCTGTAAGAAGGAAGCCTTGAGTTGCTTTGCCTACTATTTGCTTTTCCTGCCTTAGCTAACCTGAGCCAACTGGTACTAGAACTCAAAAGCTATGAATTTGCCCCTTTCATGCCCAGCCTACCAGTATGTTTAAGAAAACAAGGTTATACATGGAAGAAACACAATTTACAGCCCAAACAGATTAATAACTGAGATTAGTTAGCCATTCTTTTTTCATTACCTAAATGATTTGCCTTAATTTCTGTCACTTAAGTTTCTGCATATGGAACTCAACACTCATTTCACAGTTTTATCCATAAATTACAATAGTGTGAGAGATTAAGTATATTATATATATTAAATATATAAAAATAATATTAATTGTATAAGTTTCTTGTACAGGTTTATCATCTATATTAAGAAGAAAATCTTTTTGTAGTACTGTTACCCCAGTTTCTGGGAGAGAACATGCCTGTAAATACATTTTTCATCTCACTATAATACTATAATACAATAGCAAAGCACTTGAATTTATATGCTGCTTCCCAGTGATTTACAACCCTCTCTAAGTAGTTTACAGAGTCAACATATTGCTCCCAACAATCTGGGTCCTAATTTTACTGACCTTGGAAGAATGGACGGATGAGTCAGCCTTGAGCTGGTGAGAATCAAACTGCTGCAGTTGGCAGAATTAGCCTGCAATACTGTATTTTAACCACTGTGTCATCTGGTGTTGCAAAGCTTTCAATGACTTCACATTCTGAACCAGAGACTTGCATTGAATCCTGCCCTCCCCATTCTATATCAAATCTGGATAAGTTCACACATTCCTAGCAGGAAGTCCAGCATAAAATTGCTCCATGTTTCCTTTGAAGGTCATAAGACAGGACTCATGACTCATCCACAAACCTACTTTCCCGGCTTTGACATGGCTTCCTTTCTGTTTGTTGAGAACATGCCCTCACAACAAACCTTTCAACTTGGGTCTAGCCTGCTGCTATAACCCTGTCAAAAAAATCTGCCAAGAAAGTAATGTTTTCAGGGGAAAATAGAACAAGACTTTTCTATCTGGTGAGGAACCTGAGCTAGGTCAGTTATCTTCAGGCCTCCATTTAGTCCACTGAAGTATTGTTCCCTCCAGTCCATCCACAAGGCTTTGTACCTTCATGGATATTTCTCCTCTGGCTGCTAGGTACAATAAAACCTTGCCCAGAAGCTTTCTTGTTTGTTTATTCATTCTATATTGATTCTAAAAGGAGAAGTGACCTAGAGGAATGCATTCAAAAAAGTCATTCTACTGATCATGATCTGGCCTCCTATCATGGCAAACCCTGCCTTTAAACTTCAGCTACCATCCCTGCCAGAGGTGGCATTCAGACAGCTCTGACAGGTTCTGGAGAACCGGTAATTTTGATTGATTCAGAGAACCGGCAAATAACACTTCTGATTGGCTGACACTGGCAAATACCAGCTCTGATTGGCCAACAGCATAGCCATGCCCACCAAGCCACGCCCACAGAGCCAGTAGTAAAAAAAATTGAATACCAGCACTGTTTCCCTGGTCTTTCATTGAAGCAGTGTTTGTACAAAATGACAGCTACCTGCCTGTTTGCTCCAAATTATATACCATTGCTACTTCATAATTTCTAGGTAGTGCTGGACAGCTTTCAACAAGAGGTCTGAGCCTGGGGTTGTAGGGGAGAGTGACAGACACAATTACTATCTCCTCTGCTCCAACAGTTGCTGCAGAAGCCACTGTCTTCATGGGAAGGTGACAACCTTGCTAGCCTCATTTCTGACACATTTCTGAGGCATGATAATTGGAAAACTGTGAAGGCAACACTTCCCCAAATGGCATACCCTTCCTCTCAATGAGAGAAAGGTGTAGAGATGTTACATTCATCTTGATAGAGAGATTAGAATCATGAAAGTATTGTGATTCTTGTGTCATCTCTAAGCTTCAGAGCAAAACCTGAAAGATGTTTCTGTGCTTACTTTTCAGAGAACACCAAGAGAACAGTGTCATATTATAGGCCTCCTCTTAATTTTTCCAGCAAAGAGGCTTCTGTTCCACTTGAGGTCCTAAGGATGCTGAAGGGACCTGCAAAGCAGAGCATGATCATGGTTACTTCTTTTAGCACTTGGAAGTGAAGAGGCTCTGTTTTGTAAGCAGAGGTAGTATTCAGCCAGTTCAGACCCGTTCAGGTAAACTAGTAGGGAAAACTTTAACTAGTTCAGAGAACTGACAAATACCACCTCTGGCTGGCCCCCCCATGCCCTCCCCACGCAGTCACCACTTGCCCTGCCTTGCCCCACCCAGCCACTCCTCATTTCGTTCGCTCACCTGCCATTGCTGCCTGCCTTCTGCCATGGCCCTGATCTCCTTGGTAAGCCTGTAAGCAAGCTCCCATCGAGTCAACTCGTGGGCTGGCCTAGGCTGATGCCACTGCAAGACCCCAGTCACATGCTGACTCTCAGGCTGGCCTAGACCACCGCTCGAGGTGGACATGGTGAGGCTCAGCCACCTTTCAGACTTGGCTCTTGCCATCCTTCCACCTGCATGCTTGTGCCCAAAAAGAGGTGGTGGCTGCAGGCTTCTTCTTGTGCCCAAAAAGAGGAAGCAGCTGCAGGCTCCTTGCACTGAAAAAGAGGCAGCGGGCAGGCTTCCCCTCATGCCAAAAAAGAGGCAGTGGCTGCATGTTTCTCACACCAAAAAAGAGAAAGCAGGCAGGATTCTCCTTATGTGGAAAAAGAAGAAGTGACTGCAGGATTCTCACACTGAAAAAGAGGTCTGAAGTCCCATTACTGCCATTGCTGCCCTGTTCTTTGCACCAACCACACGCACATACCCCATTGCTGCCGGTGCCGCTTGTGGCCAGACCTGGCCATTAGAATGGCCTGCTGCACCAGAGGGACTCACCCATGTGCCATCTCCTTGCAGAAGGTCCTGGTGCTGTGAAATGTGTGCACACTCTGTGTGTATGCTGAAGAAGGAGGAGAAGACTTGGCCGAACTTTTCTGCCTCCCTTCGCTCCGCTACTGCTTGGAAGGCAGCCACCGCAGTCTGTCCTTTTAAGGTACTTCAATGTGAAACTCAGAATATGTATATGAAGGAAATTGAAACCAATAAACAAATAAGAGTATTGACTAGCTATGAGATAACTATATAAGACTTGCTATTTTAATTATATTTTGAAAAAAAAATGTATATATATAAGAGAGATTTCTTCCTTTTTTTTCCCTTTGTATTTTGCTTTTGGAATATGAGAAGATTAATGTAAGTGGACTAAGAGACAAATTTAAAGATATTGAATTCGTATGCATTGAATTTGAATGTAAAAGCCCAAGTGGCGCTGCTCAGAAACAAAATGCCTTTTTATTTCTGTAACATCCTATAAAATAATAAAAATTGTTTGGAAAAAAAAAGGTACTTCAATGTGGTGGGGAGGGGGGACTCAAGGGACAGGCAGGCTGCAGGAGCTGCCTTCTGAGCAGCTCCGCTGAAAATGGAGGCAGAAAAGTTTGGCCAAGTCTTCTCTTCTTTCTCCTTATTTTGTCAGCCCAAGGATGGAAGGGTAGGTGGGAAAGGTATGTAGGCAATTGCCCTGTCTCTGCAGCATCGGTCATGTGGCTGAGTGGCCAAGGCCAAATCAATGTCACTCACAGCAAGATGCCACCCCACCTTGCCGTGAGTGATGTCAAGTTGGCTACGCCCATTCAATCACATGACCACCAAGCCATGCCCACAGAACCAGTAGTGAAAATTTTTGAATCCCACTACTGTAAATTGTAAGGTATGTTGGGGGAAGAGTTCACAGAAAACTTCACAAAAGCAAAGCACCCTTCAATGATTTACACAGACATGTAAGAGAGAACCATTTATTCTCACAAAGAACTCCCTTGTCATTTTTATTACTTGTACACATTATTTATTATAGTTGCTTGGGGAAATTCAGGTCATTTGTCCAAACAATGTTATCTTCTGTGAATCTAAATAAAAGAGAGTTTGGAGCAGCACTCTTCAAACCCAGCTTAGTTTATTCTTTACTGCTCTGTAGTTATAGAATGCAGATATGGAGATGAAGGATATATTTTTGTCTCTTTTAGGATCCAAGATAAAAGTTAACAATAGGTTATATTTTTTAACACAGTCTAGCACCTAGAATTCAATATGATTTGAATTGAATGGGAAGTATGCTGACAGTAAATAGTTATCCTCTGTGCTGATACCAATTTTTTTCACTGTATCATAAATATTGTTGAGCTTTTTGCAGATACCATAAATACTTTTGAGCTTTTTCTAGATAGTTATCCACACATCCCTTTGAATTACAAAATTACAAGGAATTATTCATGATTCCTATGAGAACTGTAAAAACAAACATCTTCTTAGTCTGTATGTCAAGGACAGATGCTAGGTATTTCTAGGTGATATATTAATAATAATCAAGAAATAAATAAAATCACTGAAACTAAACAATTTTTGAGGGTCAGGGAGCACACCTCTCACTCCTTGAAACTACGGGGACATCACCAGCAATATGATAACATCACAGAAGTGAATGTAATTTGGGACTAGCACTTCTTGGAGAGTAGATTTAAGCTTGAGAATAATAGCAATAGAACTTAAACTTATATACAGCTCCATACAGGGGTGGGTTTCTACAGGTTCACGCCTATTCGCTAGACCCGGTTGTTAACTTTTAAGTAGTTCGGAGAACCAGTTGTTAGAAGAAATTTCTTTCTTTTTTTTTTCACTTTACAGAGACAGTCCTGCAAAGAAGACAGGAACTAAGCCTATCTTTATTGCAGCTCACAGCAACTGCCTCTTACATTCTTGGCAGGATGCCTAGACATACTGTCTCCGCAGTTTCTATCCCGCCCCTGTCGGAGCAGCTTGGCTGCTCTTAAAGGGGAAAAGTTGTTTAAAGCTTTTTACCCTGCTCTGTTGGGAGGAAATACCCCCCC
>JANHGC010002135.1:92435-105587 GCA_027560395.1 Boaedon fuliginosus | reverse complement strand
TAACATCATATATTCATGTACCTTTAACTGATCCCAAAGCAAAGGTATTTCTCCTCTATGGAGAATCAGTGACCCTGGCTCAGCTGAGAGCCATTCTATTCAATCAAGACCCCAGAAATAAATTCCAAGATTCGTTTATGAAAGTATGGGTCATAACAAGTGGAATTGATTTCACATTACCACACTTGCAAAGAAATTGGGACCTGGACTTATTCCAGGGTGCCATTTCCTTTATATTTCATTCAAGAGAACTTCCAGGGTTCAGAAAGTTTCTTGAAGGCATAAAACCATCCAAGACCACAAGTCAGAGCTTCCTGAAGGAGTTTTGGGAGCGAGCATTTGACTGTACTTTTCCAAATCCTGGTATGGAAATAGAGAAGAATGAAATGTGTACTGGAAAAGAGAGATTACAGGATCTCCCTGGTCCTCTGTTTGAGATGGGAACCACTGTACCTAGCTACAGTATCTATAATGGTGTTTATGCAGCAGCACATGCTTTGAATGCCATGTTGTCATCACAGTCCCATCAGAGATCCTTCAGGAAGGTTAAAACTGCTGAACTTTTTAAGCTGCAACCTTGGCAGGTAATTGTAAAAACAGCAGGACACTTATTTCCACGATCAGATTGTGTTTTTGTTTCAGCTATTTCCATGGCTAGCTGAAAATTCACTTTCTCATAGGCACTCTTGACTACATATAGCTTCCTGTATTTGGAGCCTGAAAATAATTATATCTTCTGCAAGATGAAATAATATGCTCATTTTCTATATCGCACCATCTCTGTGTTTACTTGGACTTGAAACTTTAGAATACAAAGATAGAAAGAAATGAGGATCTTCTTTTAAAGAAGAGACCAGAAAGCTACTTGCCTGTAATGGTATAGGGCAGGAGTGGTGAACCTTTTTAAGTTTCCATGCCAAAAGTGTGTGCACATGCTTGCATGACCACATGCCCCTGCACCCCCCTCCATGCACACACGTGCACGCATGCAACCCCATCCATTTTACCATGTTTTAAAGCATAGCACAAAAAGCGGGAACAGCTGTGTTGCGGCTCTGGAAATCATACATGCATGAAAGGAGGGGTGGGGGGAGCTGGGGGTCACATACACATGCACAGTGGGACCCTGTGCATGTGCACATGGCCCCCATGCACCCCCCCTCTGCACATGATAATATTTATTAATGATATTTAATGTCTGGAATTAGTAGAGCTATGTCACCATACCTGCAAGAAGTAATGAAGTCTAATAAATATTCATCACTTTTGCTTTCTTTCTTCTAAATGTTGTAAGCTTTTGTTTTTTTTCCTTTTGGCTTTCCATTAGCTCCATCCCTACCTTCAAAGGATTTCCTTCAACAATTCGGCTGGTGAAACTGTGTCCTTCAGTGAGCAAAAGGAAATGAGAGGTGGATGTGATGTTGTGCACGTGGTCATTTTTCCAAACAGGTCTTTCGAGAGGGTGAAAATTGGATGGATGGATCCAAATGGAGCCCAAGAAGATGAATTTGTCATCAGGGACGATATGATTTTGTGGCACAGAGCTTTCCATCAGGTATGCCTTCTTGTGGCTTCTTGAGGGAGTCCATGTTCTCCAGATGGATCCCAGACCTTTACCTCACATCAAATCAGGTCTGGATTTAGCATAGGTAAAATGGCCATGTTTGAAGGATCTTAGGCAAGTGTTCCTTCACTTCTTCATATCATTCTACTTGCTTCCTTGACTGCACTTTCTCTTTTCCTCAGTTCCCAATTTTGATTTCTCAGCCATTGATTTCTCAGTGGCTTTCACACATTACCTTAAATAATATGACTGTTATTATCTTTAGTACAAAACCTTGAAAGTCAGAGTCTGTAGAAAATCTCACTTATAAAGGTCATGGTTGTCCCAAAGGTGATTTTTTCCAGATTAGGATTCTGCAAATCTCTCCCCTCAAAGCATGAGGGCAAGAGAAAAGGTGTGTGCTCCTCAGAGCAGATGGGCCAAGTGTGTGTGCTCCTCAGAGCAGCACAGGCCAAGTTTCTTGTGAAGCAGTCACAAGGTAAAGAAAAACTCCTCCCCCACCATATTAGGAAAAAGGCAGGAAGAGCCTGGGCAATCTCTGCAAGTCCAATTTACATGGAACCATGCTCAGCAATTACTTGACAATCCCCTTCTTTGCTGGCCAAGTGAAATGGGGCATTGTTGCATAACAACCAAAAAAACCTTCTTTAGTTTTAGAGGTTATCTAACTAAGGCAATGTATACCACATTCGGCCTCTTAGGATGGGTGCACTTGCCTGAAAGCTTCGACTTGCTTTAACCACATCATAGGGGGGGAATCATATACTTTGGAATCTAATCCCCCTGATAAACCTTGTGGGACCTTGACCCTTTTAAATCTTGGAGGGATTTCCTGTCTCCTTCCTATGGCACTTTGCTTCTTGTGGATCTTGGGGGTACTAGGGTGAATACCAGTGCCTCTTTCTGGTTCAGCCCCTTCTAGGCCTGTACTCTCCTGATTTGGTGATGCTACCTTTACCCTAGGCCTTAGATAAGACATGCCATTTACCAGGACAATATCCCCAACAACTTCCCCATTGAAAGTGAGATAGCCACCACCACTTTTATGGCTTATCTTAAAATCCTGTCCTTTGCACAGCTTAATTGCACTAAGTAAGTTGTTTTGAATGTCTGGCACCTATAGTACATCCGATATGACACCCAGCCGAGGGATGTGTACAGTGTCCTCCCCCTTCACACTGGCATCTGTGACAGTGGCCACCTGGACTGATGAATCAGTATGGCAGAAGTGTTTGAAGAGCATCTTCTGTTGCATGATGTGCTTGCTGGCCCCCCTGTTGGTTGTTTGCTGCAAGGAGGCAAATTGCTGGCAGGCAGAGGCAGATTTTTTTTTCTTATTTTCCTCCCCAAAAGCTAGGTGTGTCTTATGGTCTGGAGCATCTTATAGTGCAAAAAATATGGTAGTTGATTTTTTAAGTAATGGCATATATTGTTTAATATCAAGAGAGAACCATTTACTGATTGACTAACAATGGCAGATAATATGCATTAGAAATAAAGGGAATGCATGTACACATTAATGTCTAAATTACTGTAATCATCTAGGCAAATTATATAGCAAAAATGTTTCTGAAAATAGAAGCACGGTATGCTAAGCAGGCAGAGAAATTTTATTCAGCTAATTCTCAATAAGTTGGCTACATTGTCATCTACACATAGAAGAATGAATATCTGCAACAGAGATATTTAGAACTCTGCATGATTACAATTAAATCATGTTAAATCAGTTCTATAAGTAGATCTGGCCTTCCATTTCAGGAATTGTTTGTTTACCGTGTGGAAGATGTCAGAATTAAGTGTCAGTGGACTAAAGAGATTATGACTGATGAGTAGTGTGGCTGTGCAGATTCTTCAAAGGAGATGCTTATAATATGCTACAACATGTTTGAAACATGTTTGGACTTATTAAAATGATCATATCTTTTTCTATGTTTATACTGTTTCTTTGTCAGCTATTTCTGGCCATCTCTGAACTCTGCATGTAGAGACAATTAGAAAGAACTATTAAAGCATCACATAATGCCGCCTCGAGTTCCCCTGAAATGGGTGAAGAGAGGCCGGATATAAATCTAATAAATAAATCCAAAAAGATTTAACTGCTTTAATAATTGTTTTGAAAATGGTTTTATAAGTGCTCCCACATTTACCAAAGTACTCTTTTCAAAGAATTTGCACAGGCCTACTTCTGAGTATGGTTGTTTTTCTTCACAAACGGTTTTAATTACATGGGGTGAATGTAATTGCAATCTTAAACCTATCTGGTCAGAACTACTGTTCTATGAGTTCACTGATATTTATTCTAATGTAAGAATTTAGGATTGCAGCTTTGACAAAAAGAGATTTTGGCAAAGGGAAAGAGGATAAAATTCATAGCTATGTTCAGAGCTAAAAATCCCATCTTTAAAATATACAGTCATTTCACATTACATATTGAAAATGACAGTGAAAGAAACAGCAGATTACATAAAATTATAGTGGTAAAATCTGAGAAGGATATGCTCTGATTATTACAAACTTTGGAATAATTTGAAAAGCAATTACACTGACAATTAAGAAAACTATGCTAAAATGGAAAAATTGTGACACACATGGTAAATATTCATACCATACATATGTTTATTAGACAACAAACTCCTCAAAGAGCAGTGTTTTGTTAGGCAAGATAAGCATGAAAAATATAAATTATGATTATATAGGTGAGGGGGAATACTCCAATTACTACTATATTCACAAGTAATTCTTCATGTTGAAGAATGAAGAAAGCACCAGATTTCTAGAGATGTGAAAGGAAATTGTTGCCATTCACCTTCTTTCAACTTGAAGTGTAAACCCACCCATCTTACTGGAAAGCATCCTAAAAAAGCTTTTAAAAAAGCAGGAAAATATATAAAAGTGCAGATGGACCTGTTGTCAGCGTCTCCTTTAACAAATCTTAATAGATTGTCTTTTTAAAAATCTTTTTCTGATTTTGTCTTTTTGATCAAGTAAAGTATTATAAAATCCCATTTGTTGATCTACCCCAGAGGCAATATAAGGCATTTATTGAAGATTCTGACAAAAAGAAATAACAGATTTTTTTATTAGTTAATAATACCTTAAGAAACAGAGTAGCAGATGAGCATATTTAAATTCATAAGATTTTAGACTAGACAAAGACTATTTTGAATGGTCTATAGTAAATCCATAAGTCACCTTCTACCCCACCTCCATTCATGAGTTTTGTACCATCAGTGGCTTACCAGACAAGAGAATAAATATCCTTTATCATAAGCAGGAGAGTTAATATAGCCTTGCATATAGTAATAACTGGGAACACATGGGCTGGCAAAAATGACAAGTCCAATCATGCTCAGGTCACTGAAAAGGCATCCCATCAGTATCACCTAAAAAGGTGAGGGAAGGGCTATTTTATGTTAGGGTGTGGGAGGAGAAAGAGAAAATTCTGAAGGAAATGGTGGGAAGAACAGTTAGAAATCCTAAAGATTTGAGAATGGGATCTAGGGATAATCATTAATCAAGGTAGGGAAATTCAAGTAATAAAGCTGGTACCGAGCAAGAGATAACAAATTTTAAGAGTATAGTGTATACCCACTACAGTGTTAGTTAATATATAGAAAAAACATGAAGTTATTTATTTGACAGATTCTTTGTGTCTGTCATATAGCAACATTTTAAGACAAGCACTTGTGGTTGGATTGTTAATTTGCTTTATTGTATGTACTTCACTTTTATTTATTATTGTATTTTGGATGTGTCTCTATTAACTTTTCTTTATTTTCCTAAAGTAAAAATATTGTTCCCAAATCACAGTAAAGATTTTCACTGGATTTTGCAGGGATTTTCTTCATAAAATACTGAAATACATACTAATGCTTTGTCTAGCTCTGAGAACAATAAGATTCAGAGTAACAATAATAGGTGTTAAGATGGGCAATAAAGAAACTCGGAAACTGGAATATGGAGAGATTGAGGGAGCAAGTTACCATATTTTTCAGACTATAAGACACACATTAGCTTTAGAAGAGGAAAACAAGAAAAAAAATCTGCCTCTACCTCCCAGCATCCATCTGGTATTCATCTGGCTAGCGTCTTTGCAGCAAACAGCCTGGTCAGCTTCAGCATATTATCACAGCCCCAGCACATGGCTAATCAGAGCTCCGCTCCGTTGCGCCCACCACTGGTTAACTGAGCTGAGCTGTCTGCCGGGGAACACTGGAGCCTTTGCTGCCAAGTAGCTGAATGGTGATTGAATTTGCCTCCCGGAATACTGCCGATCAGCTGTTCTAGGCAGTGGGGATCACCGCAGCCGGTTCACCATGGCCCATTCGCCACAGCCCATTTACTGCGGCCCGTTCTCTGCCGATCAGCACTGCCTAGAACAGCTGATCAGTGCCGGACACCCCTCCCTGCAATATTCGCTATATAAGACAGGCATTTCCATCCACTTTTTTGGGGAGGAGTGTGTCTTATAGTCTGAAAAATACTGTATGTTTTCCTTGAGAAGAGAAATATTAGTTTAAATATTAAAGTTTATTTCAAGTACCTGAATTTGTTGTTGAAATAAGTTAACAAGAAATTGTATCTAGCTGAGTGCTACTTTCTAACAGGAAAAAAAATCCAATTATCAAAGAAGATGTAAACATTTTTCCTCTGGATGTATTTGATCATGCATGTTTATGTATTCATAACTCCATATTAATCTGTATGTATTTGGGGAAAATCATGATTTATGTAGTTTTATGTATATATTATTACCAATACCAATATATATGTAAATAAGTATTTAATATAAACATGACAATAAGTTTTAACAATGTAACATGATAAATGTTTTAACACTTTATTTTGCCTTGTTAATAAAAAAGATCCAGGCAAAGTATCTGATTATGGAAATATATGTACTCTGCTTTTATTTGCAGCATACTGGGAATTATGTTCTAATCTACATGGTTCCATATATACTTAGTACAGAAAATAAGTTAACATATTTTGATCATTTATAACTGATCACATCATTCACACTAATTGGACTGCTATTTCTGATATAGACAGTTCATATTCTTCAGTGTCTTCAGAGTACTTGCAATTTAAAATGGGCATACAACAGTGGATGAATTAGGAAAAAATGTTAAAGTGAAGATGTGCAGGATTTAGTGTACTCTCATTCATGGAAGCTCTCTAAGTGAATCTAAGCCTTTCTCTTTCAGGTTGGGCTACCTCAGAGGTGGTTATTATAAGAGGAAATAGGAGAAAGGCTTGAGCTCCTGAAGGACAGATGATATACGGCAAATAAATTTAGGAAAGTTGCCCTATCTCCTACCCTAAGAGATAAAAATCACTTATTTGTTGGAACAGGACCAAGATTTATTAATCAGACAGGAACAATTGGATTTAGATGGGTCCTCTGTGTAAACAAAGATTTCTAAAGTTAGGATAGAGCTTGGGTAGATCCCTTAACCACATTTAAGTGTACCTTATTTAAAATGACTTCTTTAGTTCCTCTTACCTTCTATAGGTTATTTTCTTTTGGTTAGATTTCTTTCTCTTTTAACATTATTGGTATTTAACCAGATGTATATTTAGAGCATTATTATGTAAAGTGTTGACTTGGAACATGAAGTTCATGGCTATTATTCTGTTGCATTCATGACACTGGCTATATGGCTATGTTCCGAAGCTACATGTGAAATATCACCTGCCAGGATAATTGTTGTCAAAGCTTCCTTTAGTATGGATAGTGTTCTTGTTTCCTATTCCGCTTAAGCTTTCTTCCACACACAATCCATATATGTCATTCTACCTACAGATAGAAAGAATCCATTTTGAGTTAACAGTACACTGTTTTTATCAGATGTACTATTTTCTATAAAAGTTTTCTAGTTAATAGTTAAAACTGTTTATATCAAATACTACACTGACTTTTTAAATCTTCAACAGGCATTGTTTCATGGCAAATTCATTGATACTGGGTTTTCCCTGCCATTCTACAAGCGCATGCTAAATAAGAAACTCACAATAAAAGATTTGGAATCTATTGACACTGAGTTTTATAATTCTCTAATTTGGATAAGGTTTGTAAATCTTTTCGGATGTTCACAGTTTTTTGTGCCAAAATAAAGTGAATGTATTTGGTTAATCTCTTTTTTTAACCTTTCTCTCTTAGGGACAACAATATAGAAGAATGTAATTTAGAAATGTACTTCTGTGTTGACATGGAGCTGCTAGGAAAGGTTACTTCACATGAGCTGAAATCAGGAGGATCAAATTTACTTGTCACTGAAGAAAACAAAGAAGAATATATTGGGTAGGGGGAATAGAGTAAAATAAAGGACGATTTGTTTTTATACATAGTATTCTATATAAAAAAATCTACCATTTCGTATAATGGTAGTATAATTAATATACTAATATTTCGTATAATCAAAATCGTATAATTTTGGCATTTCTTCAGTGCCAAAGCATGATGGACTTTAACAACTATGTGAGAACAAAAATAATTTTCTTTATCCCAAGACTTTGTGAAAAAGGAATTGGCCAAAATATAGAATAGTCCCAAATAGATGAGTGCAGCTCTTCTGTATATCCATTCTGTATATTATATTATTATTATTATTATTTATTAGATTTGTACCCCGCCTCTCTTCACCCAAGGGGAACTCGAACTTGTATATAATATATACAAATTGAGTAGCCCAGTTTTTCATGGTGCCCCGAATTCTGTTTCTATAGCTAGAGCTCAGGCTACAAACTGTTATAGTTAATGCTCAGATTATGTTGACCAATGAACTAATATTAATATGGAATATGTTGAAACAATAGCACACTCTTGGAAGAAGCGAAGGACCAGGTTAGGGACAAACTGCAATGGAGATAATTTCTTTTCTATACTTGCTAAGAATCTTGATGGCACATAATCAGTAATGCTATGAATGCAGTCTTAAAAAAAATAATTCTGGAGTCTTTTGGTTTTGTTCTAATTGTTATACATTATATGCTTTAAAATAAATAATGTTATTTTCAGAGTTATAACATTTCTTCTGTTTTAGTTTAATGGCAGAGTGGCGGTTTTCACGAGGAGTACAAGAACAAACCAAAGCTTTCTTGGATGGATTCAATGAAGTTGTTCCTCTTCAATGGCTACAGTATTTTGACGAAAAAGAACTGGAGGTGAGATTTTTCAGCTGTAGTGGATAAAATTCTTCCAAATTAAAATATTACAATGAGGATTAATGCAAGTAAATAGCTATATTCGTATTCAGTAAATAAGCAAAGCAGATATATCTTGAAGTGCTATAAAATGGTATATTGAAAAATATTGGAATTTATATTTCAAAAACTCAAGCTAATATCTTAAATTTTGTGAACTTTTCTAGGTTATGCTTTGTGGTATGCAAGAGGTTGATATGGCAGACTGGCAAAGAAACACTGTTTATCGCCATTATACAAGAAATAGCAAACAAATAATGTGGTTCTGGCAGGTATAATACTTTATTTGTTTAGAAAACCAGCAAACATAAAGTGGGTGACTGTGATTTTTAAAAAAGTAATTCTGAAATAAACCAAAATTTTTAAATTCCTGATATCTGCAGGAATTTTTCGTATGTGCATCATGTATGATTACTATAGTAATTTGCAGAAGTCCCAAAGATTTAGGTGAGTTTGTTCAATGTAACTGATATTTCCCATTTTCCTCTACACGGAAATAATCTTGTATTCTCAATTTACTGTCTCCTGGGTGTCATAGTGAAAAGATTGCCAAGGGGTTTCTTCAAGCTTCCAACTCTGTAGTGATCGAATTGAATGTTAATTTCTTTTCAAAGGGATGACATCAAACATGAAAGGATTTCAACAGAGCAATAATTTTTTTCGTACTTAAAGAATATGGATGTGTTTGCTAATCTGTTCCAAAAATGTTGAAAACTTTCACTTGGGCTGTGAATCCAATGACCAATTAAAGCTTTCTCTAGGGTCACCTTGATATTTTTTAAAAATACCTTGGATATACCTTTCAACTATAAAAAGAAATTTTTGATATAAGGATTAATATCATTTTACCTCAGAAACATTCAGAATTAGTGTATATTTAAAGCACTTGTAAGAAATTAGGGGAATATATGTATACATGTATACATGTATTTTGTTTCAAACTTGAAATGTTTCCCTGTGCCATTTTGTATTAATCTTATATCCTAAACCAAAACAGTATTAAAGTATTTGGCTTTATGAAACACTAGATATAGGACAGGTTTTTAGTGCTGAAAGTATCTTGAAAAAGGCTAAAAATGTTAAGCCTTTGCTGCCCATCTACTGATCCTCCAGATTTTTGCAGCCAAATTTGGAAGCTTTCTCTTTAGTCTTCCTTTAACTGACAGCAATTATTTGTCATGGGGTATATCTATTCTGATGAAAAGTGAGGATGGATCTTTCACAACGCTTTTAATAAGTTACCTGTCTGAGCAATAAGAATAAAAAATAATTCCAGTCAGCCTATTAAAGACTTACTTTAAAAATGTTTTAAAATAAATATTCTTTTGTAAATCTCTTTAAAAGAGACCAGTAATGAGTCATGCATACACTACTGCTTAGCAAGACAGCATATTTGACATCTGAAATGCTAACCGCCCCCCCAATTCAGAAAACAGGTGAAATAAATAAAGATCAATATAAAATCTTATAATGTAAAGAGTCTTGGTTCTGCAGATATTTATCAGGCAGCTATTTTTTATTTTTGTGAGATAATGTATTTTTTATTTTTGTGAGACAGTACATTATGTACTGTAGCCCTAGGTTGTTTCTATGTGAGGTTTATTTTGTATAGGTATGTTTATTTTATTTTATTTTATTAGATTTATACCCCGCCTCTCTTCCGTGGTCAAGGGGAACTCGAGGTGGCTAACAACAATATTAAAATACAATACAATGTAATATATTAAAAATTATCAACACAATCACACACAACCAAATTCTTCCAAGGTGGGGGGGGGGGCATCATGTTGTTGATGATACTCAATTCTTTGATAGGGTATGTGTTTTGTTTTTGTGTTACACAACTCTCCTGCATTTTATTTTAATAGAAAAAGTTGAGGCAATTGTAGTAACAATAAAATTCTATTAAAAATAATTATTTTTTAATTAACTGGTATTTCGGAATAATACTTTTACATCTGTTTACAGTTCATAAAAGAAGCCGACAACGAAGTCCGTATGAGATTGATGCAATTTGTCACTGGTACTTGCCGGTTACCACTGGGAGGATTTGCAGAGCTCATGGGTAACTAATCAGTGTAAATAATTCTTAACTGCTATCTTATATAGCTACACTTTCTGAAATATTAAAATGTCATTAAGTTCTTCATGGTTACTACAAAGAGTTTGTTTTGTTTTGTTTTTCTTAGGAAGTAATGGTCCTCAGAAATTCTGTGTTGAAAAGGTTGGGAAGGAAACCTGGTTACCAAGAAGTCACACATGGTGAGTTAAAACAAAAGTGATGTGGAGGAAGATCTGAATGCAGACTTAAGTCATGTACTGAGTAGATCCATTGAATTAAATAAATTTATAGGATTCATAGCCCATTTATTTTAGCAGGAAGGAAAGAATCTGAGATGTAGTTTTGCTACACTTTTGAGGTATCCCTGGCTGCAGATGTAACACCAGCATATAATGTGTGTTATATTTACTTAGCATACTAGTAAGATATGCTGAGGTGTCGTTCAATTCTTAGAGACAAATCCATTATTTATTTAGCAATAACATGGAAAGTTTCCATTGCCATTTTTTTCCACTAGTTTAGTCCTATTTTTTTTTTGCTACCTAGCCACCCTTCAACTACAACTCAGCTTAGTTCTGAGGTGATTTCTAACGACATTGTAACACCCCTGCTTTTTTGCTGCATTCTGTTGAGCTCTTCCAAGTGCCAGGCATTGTCATATTAAGAGATATATAGTAATTTACACCAAAGTTGTTCTTTTGTGCAGGTATTAAGAGATAGATTTAAAACAATGTTTTTCTGTAGCAGAGGTGAGATTTTAAGGCCAACCAGACAAGATGTTTGTCTAACAGACAAGATGCATGCTAAGTGAAAAATACAAGAACAAATAAGTGGACGAAGATCTGTCATGAACACTATGCTTGTCTGGCCAAGAAATGTATACTTCTGAGTATAAAAACTGGAAATTGGTAATCTGTAATACATATTTCAGAATTTTCTTGATATTGTTGGATCAGTGGAGAGAAATGTTAAAATGTGAGAGCTGATAGTACTTAAGATGTAAAATGATATATTATTGCACCATTAAACTAATGGTGTAATCTTATGAGAGAGAAAAAAATAGAAAATAAACTTTTTTTTTCTCTGCAGTTTTAATCGTTTAGATTTACCGCCTTATAAAAGCTATGAACAGCTGAAAGAAAAGTTGCTTTTTGCAATTGAAGAAACAGAAGGATTTGGACAAGAGTAAGACTCATCAAAAGTGAAGCTTTCATTTTTTTTCCAAATAGGCTGGAGCAACTAAATTGCAATTAGTTATACATAAGCCGTCTCTTCTGTACAGCAGTTTTTCTGGAAATCTTTTTAAAAAGCAGTTCTGTTCTTCCACAAAAATATGCAAAAACTTTTACTTTCTCTACTTATTTATTTTTCCCTCAGAGACCGGCCAGAATGAAATTGAAGCAGAAAAAGACTTTATTTTAAAATGTGTGCATATAAATCTATACATATGGTAGATATATAGATATATGTGTACGCACACACACAAACAATAGTCAGCTCTAGTTTTATAGAGCTTTAAACTTAAAAAAATCACAGCCATTCAGAGGATCAGGAGTTTCATTCTTGACTTCAGAAATGTACAGACTGCTCTGTATTCTTCTAATTTATGCAACATCTCTAAGATTCTTTCTATTGCATGGCTGTTATAAAAGGTGTTAAAAGGCTTCTGCCAAATACATCTTCATTATGTAGAAAAATGCTGCTGGCTCTTTGAAGTGATAGAATATAATTCTATCAGCTTAATTTCTTTAAAAAGTAATAGCTGTTAACCCTCTTTGCTACATCTATGTAGCCCTGGTCATAGGTAAAGCCTTTAATACTTGCACAAGAGTAATGTACAGTTAAATGAATGTGATGATTAAGATATTGGTGCCACTGTTCTGACTCGCAAACAGAAGCTGAACAGACTATTTTAACTCACGATCAGCATTAAAAATTGTTTACATACTATCTTGGGTTATTTCCAAGAGAACAGTAGGTAATCTTGAAGAAAAAAATAAAAAGTTGCTTACATGTTCTCTCCTAGTCTGGTATTTTACCAGCTTTTCCACAATATTGGATATATGCCTCAATTTCGTAAGATAAAATAATTTGAAATTTAGTAGGATATGAAAAGTAATGTGAATTATTCTGCTCATGGACTTTTATTTTTTGCTATGGATTTAGAGCCCCTTATTGAAACTAGTCACAAAAACTTGCACAATTGAATTGATTTTTAATAGTGTTCAGTATTCTCATCCATTCAACTTCAATAAATCCAGATGTTCCTAAACATCTTTAAAATTTGTTTTTATAAAGGTAGGTCTTTCTTGTCATTAAG
>JANHGC010002135.1:46361-57871 GCA_027560395.1 Boaedon fuliginosus | reverse complement strand
ATCGTTTTTAACTCAATAAACTTTTGTAAAAAAAAAAAAAAAACAAGATAAAGTCATGCAGCAAATACTCCATAAGATCAAGTAAGATCATCCTCTTGGTAGTTGACCCCAGTCTGATCTAGATAAGGAACTCTCAGTTGAATGGCTGTAGCTATAAACTTGGCAGTCTTTCTATCTATTAATGTTGAAGGAAACTTATCAAGTATATACGTTGTTTCCCTGAAAATACAACCTCTCCTGAAAGTAAGACCTAGCTTGATTTTTACACGTGACCCTAAAATGTGTGCCCCAAACTAATAGGTTCATCAGTAGTTGACATTCCCTGAAAATAACACCTGGGGCCTTTTTTGTTGGCAAAATATGTATATATATATATAAGACAGTCTTATTTTTGGGAAAACATGGTAGTTGGTAGTCAAGATATGATGGATGTTCTCTCTCTGTAGCTATGGGAAAAATTTGGCTTTATAAATCTTACAGAAATTCCATTAATTAATCAACTTACACTGCTCAATGTTTGATTATGTCTTGCGCATTTATGCGCAGTAGTAATTTTTGTAGATCTTACATAATGTTTTCATTTAATTTTAATATACAAAATGCAGTGCTTCTATTTTTGGCTTTATGAAGCCAGTATAAAAGGAGGAACTCCTCCACCATGAGATGACAGCTCATAAAGATGATCTTAATGGATAAGTCAGTTTGTGGTAACCGTTTTCCCCTTGAAAAAGCGCTCCTGAGATCTTCCTAGATGAGCAGGAATTGAATCAATTGGTTTTACTTCTGTCTCTATCCTTTGAATTAGGCTCCCAAGGAAGCTCTTGCTCAAAGTGTCCTGGCAGAAGTGCCACAGCAAGTTGTGAGCTACTTCAGCATGTACAAGTTGCAGCCACCAAACAAGCCGTCAGCCAAGCAAGAACAACAGAAGCAAGCATGAATCACTCTGTGGGAAGTTTCTGTGCTGCCTGTCTGTGGTGTCCCTTGATTATGATGCACAATAAAAGCTTTTTCATACATTTTACAGAAAAGGCGCCATGCTAAGATAGCCTTTCCCTTTTTTGTTCTGTTGCCAAAGATGCTCTATGTTTAATCCCATTGCAAGTACGATTGGAAAAGTAGTGAAGCATACAAAGTCTCCAGCAATACATATACAGTACATCCCAGAGCAGTAGAAACATTTTTGTTATTTTGAAATGATAACTGTCTTGGGTGCTTAATTCTTGCATAATCCCTATGTCAAATATTCAGTCTTTTTTTCAAACTTCAAACCATTAAGACCAGGGTGCTAGGTTCAGGATATTTAAGTGTCTTTCTTCATCCATCTTCCATGGTGTCTGCCCTTCTATTTCTGAACATTTGCAGTTTGATGAAACAGTTAACATTTGAAAACTTGAGTATTATCTGGAGACTGGAACGGAATTACATTACAATTTACAGCTTGCTTTGTAGTATTAGATCAAGGTGGCATCTGACTGTGATACATACCTGCCAACAGTTTATGTCTGTTCGACATAAAGGATATAAATAGGATTAGGTTTGCTTTTATTGCTTATTTTGTCACAAATCAATTTGATTTTTGAGAAATATAATTGTGTAAAATAAGAACGTGGACATAGAAGCTATATATGCGTGTGTGCCTGGGGAAGCTTACCTGTTTTATAGCTGTATATAGAAATCTCTATGTGCTAGAGAATCTGTATTATTTTAATATTTTGTAAAAGGTTTCTCTACCGATGTGGCTAGTTCCATGATGCTTTATCACTTTCATTCAGTAGTATAAGCTGAAGTGCTCCCCACAGCTGATTTAGAGAAGCTAAAGAATGTAAATTTTCTTTTTATCACAATGCCCATGTATTAGATTCTCTTATTCTGCATGTTCTTGGTCTTTGGGAGGATTTTTGCATTAGTGACAGCTTGTGATTGTGTTTTATCTGCTTTCAGCATTTTTTTTTCTTAATCCCAACTACAGGCTGATCAATAATCCAAATGTTTTTGACATATTTTGCCGTTTGTTCAGAAAGAAAGAAGTGCACATAATGGTTCTGTCCCTCTGTGTGTATACTCTTAGGTGAAATGAAATTGGACTGAGCTGTCTGAAAAGGATTGTTCATTGTACAGCATAAATTATGTAAGCCCCTATCAAAAGGCAAAAATGAGAAATCAGTGTTAATAGCATAGAACCTGATAGGTATGTATTTTTCCTGAGAAAGTGAGAGTGCCACCCTTGCGTCCTGAAGCTTTGCATTAAGATCGTATTAAAATGGAAAATGTCTGCAGCTTATAACATAACTAATGCCATGTTTCAAAGTTGACGTGTATTTAGAATATCCCCATGTCATCTAATTAAAGGTATTTGTTATTAGGAATTTTCTGCGATAAAATCTTTAGTGGGTCTTTTCTAGCAACTTTTTTTCCTTTGTTTCATGCATATGTATAGGTGACTATTTATTTAGATCAGGGATTTGTTGCTAGTGGTGTGGTGAAAAAAACCTAGATGTGGAATGTGTAAAAATGTATTGTGTAATGATTTGCTTTGTGAATATTACTTACTGTATTGCGACCAATTTGCATCAAAGGTTTATCATGTTGGAGTCCAAGTATTTCAGGATCAAAAAATTAAAATACAAAAGCTATATTTTGTAAACTCTTGAGATATTTGCTCTTGTAAGAAAGACTGAAAATTTATTTTTGCACTTTGTTACTACCTTATACTGTATTTTCTGGCTTACAACAAAAGGGAAATGGCAATATCTCAAACAGGGGCCACTTCCTGCAGGCTTTTCACTCCCTTCAGCATATGATCTTAAGTCCATGGAATATGCCAAGCTATGCAACTTTTTAAATAGACTTTTTTAATTGAAAAATAGTTTGCCTTTTGGACCATGATATTTTGTGATTGCCTTGCCCACTGTGTCAGCCACTGCTCACAAAATTCAACAGGTTCTCAGTATTCTGATAATTACTGTTTTGAACTTTTCCTATCTCAAAAAGGATAGCATAGCCTACAGCTATGCAAGTAAATCCATAGGAGCATTGCATTTCTTAAAAAAATAGTATGATTAGAACTAGAACCATAAAATATGAATATAGTATTTGCTTATTAATACTTTTTAATACTTTATTTAAGTAATACTTTTTTAAATCTATGTTTTCAGCATACTTTTTCTAGCCAATTGCTAGCACCACCTTGTGATAAGAGTTTGATATTGGCATATTTGTACCAATATTTTTTTTAAATTTTTCCTACTTGATACTTTCATCATAAAAGTTGTATTTTGCTTTGAAAAATACAATATCATATATATGGGTTGCACTATCATATTTTCTGAATAAAGCTGTTTTTGTATGTGATGTTGACGCTGACTTTGAATGTGACATGGCGTATTTTAGTGGCACATAAACCAAATTTGTTATATCCCAATAGTTCTCTTGTCTTTTAAATTTTTTCTCCAGGAAAATGTGCTTGCTGACCTAGTGGTCATACTGTAGCAGAAGAGAAGAAATGCTTCTGCCCGTATGTTTTCAACACTTAGCTCACATTCTCAAATTTATTCGTTGACCAAAATAATTATTCATCATATTAATATAAAATTTATAGACTGCCCATTTTACCTCAGTGTTGGAACAGACCTTGGAGGTCTTCTAGTCCACCCCCCTGCTCAAGCAGGAAACCCTTATACCATTTTAGACAATGGTTTTCCAATCTCTTCACAATTGTTGAGTTCATATAGTAAGCTAAAGTCTAAGCTAAAATATTCACATCACATCACTTTCTGAGTTGAGTAACACCTTAGTTTCTTTAAGTATTCTACAAAGAAGACATTTTGGTGGGGACAATTTCTCAATCAAGATTCATACAAGTATTTTACTGGGAGTAATAACAACCATGTACAATTGCATTCTTTATTCTTGGCTCAATTCCATCATTGTTTATTCTACTAATGGCCCTGGAGCAACCACTTTTGAGTTTAAGACCTGCTGCAGACTTTTTAATCCTTAGAGGCACTATATAAAGAATGCAAAGTCTCAAGGCTATGGAAGTCTCCTGCAATCCTCTCCCTAATCTGATAACACTAGAACAAAAAAGGGTCATAAAACATAAGAATGGCTTTAGAATAACTCAGTACAGCAGGAGCTGACCTTTCTACCAGCCGTGCTTTATTAACCAAAAATGGAGTATCTCCCTGGAAGCTTTTTATTATGAATGAAATAGTGCAACATGATGGATGGCCACAACAGGAAATCCGGTGAAGAAATCTTATTATTATTTCTCATTCACAAGTCATTCCTCTTCAAGGATTATGCAGACATCCAAAGCAATTTTTCTGGCAAGTAGGAAAAATTTCAAGGAAGAGAAGAGCTGCTGCCTCTGTTGCCTCATATATTGCATGGTTCAGTGACTGCGCCCAGTCAAATATTTTTTAAAAATATTAGCCATTATATTTCATTTTATCCCTAACACTAGTAGTTCCCAGTGGGGAAAAAAACCAGAACTATATTTTTAATCTATCAAGATTTCAGAGATACGGCTTTAGAAGTCCCAAGTATTTTGTTATCTTAATAGTCCAATAAAAATGGTACGATTGCTTTCATTTGCCTAATTTTAATAATAAAAATGCACCTTAATTTTGTGGATGGTCTCTCCTGTTGGTTTTCAATTTTATGTTGTGAGGTAAGAAGCAACCTTCAGATGAATTATTTGGAAGCAGAAGTCAATTGTGTTACAGAACGTTTAACAGGCCTATGTTTAAAATGAGAATCACTACTCTGCCACCCCTATTGTTAATTTACCATTCTGCTGTAAAGACCAGTAGCATCAATAAAACAATAGAACAGAATAACAGAGTTAGAAGTCTTCTAGTCCAATCCCCTGCTTAGGTAGGAAACCCTACACACTTAAGTCAAATGGTTGTCCAATCTCTTCTTAAAAACTTCCAGTGTTGGAGCATCCACAACTTCTGGAGTCAAATTGTTCCACTTATTGTTCTTTCAGAAAATTTTTCCTTAGTTCCAGGTTGCTTCTCTCCTTGATTATTTTCCATCCACTGCTTCTTCTTCTCGCCCTTAGGTGCCCTAGAGAACAGCTTGATTCCCTCTTTTTTTTCAGCTTGACTCAGTTCTTTGTGGCAGTCCCTGAGACACTACTATCATGTCACCCCAGTCTTATTTTCTTTTGGGCTCCCAAATAAACACTAGGGCTTATTTACTGTGGGGACTGACGGTATATGGCAAGAGCTTTAGCTCCCCGGTCTCTTGGCGCATTCTAGGGCTGCACAGAGTTCAAGGCACGGAGCAGAAGGCAGGCAATCCTGATGTGCCACATGGGCTGCGAAAACAAGTCTCCCGTGTCCCCCCCGCAGTCCAGCCAACTGATGCTTGGCTTTCCTGCGGCCCACGCATCATGTCCAGATCACATACTTCCTCCCACCTCTGCTTCTGCCTGCTGCTTGCACAGGTACTTGACTCACATGTACTGTAAGGGCTCTGGCTGTTGCAAGACACCATTGGCCCGCATGCACTTACCACCTCCTATGCTGGCCATGTCCATCCCCCTTCACGGGAGCTTATTTTAGGGATAGGTCCTATTTTCAGGGAAACATGTTACGTATGTATGTTTAAATTCTGTAAGTTTAAAAATATGTCCTGTACAAGTAGAGCAAATGTCTTTAGTGAATGCTGAAAGGGAGATGTTTCTCTCGAACTATGAGAAGTCATCTATACAACTAGTCCTTGTTTAACAACCTGCAATTGTGGATAGCAGTCCCCTTACTAAGTGATGTAGTCATTAAGCAAGATGTCACATGACCATGATGGACTTAGAATTTCACTTCTACCATGGTGATTAAATGATACATCATTTGAGAATTTACTGCTAGTTTCTTCACTGATTCTGAAGCAAAGATCAACAGATAGCTACTGTTACAATGTCCAAGTTAAAATAATTCTGAAAAGGAAGCATTTTATTTAATAATACATAGAACAGTGTCAACCCAATTGTCCAGCACTTTTTAAAGTAAAATAAATTATAATTGTGGAAGCTAACAATTGTTTAAATGATAACACTACGTTTTACTGCCTTCTAAAGAATTTACACTTGAGGTACTATTAAAAAGAACCATTTTTCTTTATCAATTTCCAGATATCCTTATCTTAATCAAACACGTTGATCCTTATTGTTGCTACTTACAAATTACTCTGAATGTCCTCATGGATTTAGACAAGCAAAAGTACACAATAATATTGCAGTTTATCATCTAAAATATTTAAAGCCAAAATCCCTGAGTACAAATGTCATTTTTCTGTTTCCAGGATAAGGAGGAACAAAAACTTATCGGTCGTGCATGGCAAAATCTAACTCCTCTTATATTTTCTGAATGTTACAAGGAGGCTTTTTTTCATTTAAATTTAGCCAGACAGCTACATTTTCATGTCAAAATAGACTAGTCTACACAGCCTGCATCAATTAAACTACCTATTTTGGATAATTCACTGTGCAAATTTTACATTGCATATTTTATTTATACCACTTGTGAAAAGCACAGAATCCTACCCTGGTCCTTGGGAAATGCCTTGTCAATCCCCTACTTCTGGACATTGTTTGGCATGTTATATTTCATGTTATGTTTGCCACCCTGCAAGCCAGCACACTGCATAATTTTCAAACCTGTGGCAATCACAAGAAGATTCAGCCATCTTTAGAATTCTCTCTTTTTGCAAGATTTCTAATTGCATGGATTTATTAGTGGTATATGTTCTCCTTCGAGTTCTAAAAATGTTTTTGTTTAGTATTCTATGTAAATGATTTGTAGAAATGCAAGTACAATTTTAAGTGAAATTAACAGTAAACTGTGACCTCTAACCCCAATGTTCCTGTATTTGTTGTATACAAAGCTACTGCTTCTGTAAATCTTGAGAAATCTGGATATTTTTAAATACTAAATTAAAAATAGATACAGCAAGACACATATTGACATAAATATTGTTAGATTGGAACCCTCTATGTCACAGAAATCCAGAAACATGGTCATTTCTGCCTCAGGACTGAGTCTGAACAACCCTCAGTAAATATAAATTAGTATTGGGTTATATTTTAAGCCAGAAAGAAAGACAGCCTGGGCTAGAAAATGAGGTGAAAAGACAAATTGTTTGACCAGTAATAAGCAGGACAATGACTAAATTTTGTACTTTCACATTATTCTTGAGGATTTATAGTTGGTATTCTCCTTATAATTTACAATGAATGCAGTACTACTAACTCTCTACTAGCCTTTTTATTTATGTTTGTGGAACATAGAAAGAAATCTGAGATGAGCTACACTTTTGAACCAAAAAATAAGATAATCTGAGAGCTACACAATGCTTGAGATGTCACATATCTACAGTAAAAATATCTACTGATTATGCTACCTTTTTGTCTTTGACTTCAACAGTAAGGATTTCTCCTTCCCCTGATACATTTGAAGGAGTCATGCTAATAATAAGGGAGTGTTTATTAATGCCTGAGAGCACTGATGGTTGTGGTGAAGGTTGTGTGACTGCCTCTTCTTTAGGAGCACTTGTCTCAACTTTGGCTTCTTGGACTTTAGCCTTGGGCTCTTCAGCTGGTTTTTTTTCCTGTGGATTTGGCTTGATATTTTCTGTCTTCTTTTTCTCCGCCTTTTCTTTTTCTTCATTCTCTTTCTTTGCCTGTTCTTCCTTTTCTTTCTAAAAAAAAGATTAAATATTGACTTATCTTTTTCTACCATCTTTCCATGTTTTTTGCTCCTTTTTCCTGCTTCTTTCTCCTCCACATTTTCCCTCTAAACATAGACTAAATATATTAAATGAGAATGCTTAATTGAATCTAAGTGTAATCTCACAGTTTTGCCCATAGTGACCAGAGGAATGCAGTTTTCCAAGCACAGTTATAGACAACCCATTCTCACTTCAAAGTGGTTTTCTGGTCATAAGAGTACTGTAAATGATTGACTGATTGATGTAGCACCTGGAATCTTTCACAAGTTCTGTTAACTACTAAGACAAGAGGTTGCTACATACATAGTCTTAGAATTTCCCAGAAGTGAGTTTTACCATAAACATGTCTGATGTATCATGTAGCATGGCAGAAGGCAGTCTCGAAGGTAACCCAGTCCAATACCATGTAGGACTTTAAAGGTAATAACCAGCACCTTGAATTTAACTTGGAAGCCTACTGGGAGCCAGTGCAAGCCATGCAAGAGTGGTGTGACATGAGTATATCATGCGACACCCATGACTACTTGCGCAGCTGCATTTTGGACCAGTGAAGCTTCCAGATGCTTTTCAAGGGCATCCCCAAGTAGAGCGTATTGCAGTAATCTAACTGTGAGGTGATAAGGGTGTGAGTAACTGAGTAATGCTTCTCACAGTCCAGAAAGGGATGCCACTGGTGCACCAGGTGGACCTGGGTAAAGGTCCTTCTTTGCATGCCTCCTATAACATCAGTAAGGTACACTATCTAAATTTGGTTTTACACTTAAATCAATCTTTTTCAAAATCTTGTCTTGCAGACCACACAATAAGTTTTCTATTCAAAGCAAATTTGTTGTGTATGAAAAGTGCTTTTTAACCCATAAAACAGGGGTGTCAAATTTGATTTCATTGAGGGTTGCATCAGGCTTGTGTTTGACCTTGGGAGGCTGGGGGGGCATGGCCAGCTCAATGTCACAGGGGATGCGTGTGGCAGCCCAAATGGTCTGCCAGCAAAATTGGGCTCCCAAGCTCCGTTTGGGCTGTGATGACCTCCTGCAACCCTCTCCCAGCAAAAATGGATCTGGGGAGTGCCGCCCATGGCCCTTGTGAGCTCCATTTTAGGCTGTGATGGTCTCCTGCAACACTCTGCTAGTGAAAATGGAGCTTGGGAGGACCGCACGCAGCCAAGTCCGCCCCCCCAGGGGTTGAGTTTGACACCTCTGCCATAAAGAGAGTTGCAAAATTAATTTCTGAAATCATTTTTGCGAATTGCTAGTGTCCTGAATTTCAGGTATTTCTTTAATTTGATCCATTTTCTGCCTTTATTTATTTATTTATTTATTTATTTATTTATTTATTTATTTATTTGTTTATATTTATACCCTGCCTCTCTTCTCCAGTCGTGGCAACTTGAGGCGGCTAACAACAGGTTAAAAATACAATGTAATACAATTTAAAATATTAGCACAAGCTATCAATACATTAAAAAGGGCGGGGGATTACACTGGGTTATCACCATGGAAGATACACACCAGGGCCTCGTTCTCTTTCTTCATCCTCTTAATTACAGCTAAAATACCTCCTTTCCCTCCAGTTAAGGCTTTGAGCATCTTAGGTGCTTCTGCTTTAGCCATAAGGAGAGCTAGGCCCTTTACAGATGGTGCTGGTGGTCCAGTTGGTTTTCCTGCCTTCTTTGTAAGTGCTCTAAATTGTAGAAAAAGAAGAAGGTAGGGAAAAGTCATCAAATGTAGCATCAAATGCTTCTTAATAATTATTCTACTATCCGTTAAGTCTTCCAATCCTATTTTCCTAATTAGTCAATGAAATACAATAACTTCTGCTAGGCACTTGGGCTTCATCTTATTCCCTATCTTTGTTTCCAATATTTTTAACATTTTATTTTATCTCTCCCTTGTTTCCAAGTGAAGAACACCATAAATGGTTGTTTTCTAATTTTTCCATTGTCAGTTGTTATCATGACAGTTCATCACATAGTAGCTAGATGGTTTAGACTGGATTGGGCATGTTTGCCTACCTATCAAGTCCTTGCTAAGGACCGGGGATAGACAGATGTTTCTCTTTCATGGTGTTAAAGGTATCATCACAGGATGTCAGATATTCCAGATTAAGCTGCCTTTTGCAATTGATCAATGGAGATTTTATCGATGCCGATTATATTCAAGTGGTGTTCCAGGCATTTTGGAATTGTAGTCAAGGCACATATTACTGTTGGTACTATTTTTACTTTCTTGTCCCATTGTCATTCTATTTCTATTTGTGGGTCTTTATATTTTGTTATCTTTTCCAGTTCTTTCTATTCTACTCTGCTGTTGCCAGGTACTGGTATATTCACAGTCCAGACTTTTTTTGTCTTTATTATTGACAATTGTTAAATCTGGGATATTATGTGGCAGGTGCTTCTTTGTTTGAATTCTAAAGTCCCAGAGCATTTTATCATCTTTGTTTACTAAAACTTTCTCTGCTTTGTGGTTCCACCCAGTTCTTACGTATAGGCAAATAGCATTTCTTGTAGATCTTCCAATATACCATTGTTTTTCATATTGTTATTTTTTAAATGAACAATTCTGCTTTGCCTGTGTATGGGTAATTTCCATCTCAGTTGTCAAAAAAACCACAAAACCATATTCTATACTGAACTGTATTTTTTTCCTAAACTTCTAAGCACTTTCTACCTCATTTTCCATTGATTTTTTTGGTCCATAAAAAAAACAAGAAATTCCTTGCAAGAACTTTAATGCATATCATGGATGGATGAATCATATAGGATCTAGTCTACTCTAGGGATAACAGAAAGAATTGATTTCTTGGTGGTCTTTAGCCCCTTTAAAAGTATTAATCTGAATAAAATTCCACGGACACTAAATGTATAACTGTCTCCTCTTAAATCAGTACAGAAATAACTCAGGGTAGATGGCTTTTAGAATCTGTATCAAACCAAAGAAAAGATTTGCTAAATAATCTCAGAAGTCCATTTATTCCAGTACCCTGTGTCTTGTATATATTCATCATAGTGATCAGTCAACCTAATAATTTACTTTCCATCTTGTTTGACAAATATATATATATAGTCTGCACCCAATTTTATTTTGACATGGAATGTCTTGTTGCAGACGCTTAATGAGGCTGGAACTGCCAACCAGAAATGGTCTGCACTCCAGCAGTTTGAGCCTGGCTTCATCCCTAGCTCCTGCCCACCCAGAATTTCAAAAGAATGCAATACTGGAGTAGATAAATGGGTACCACTTCAGTGGCAAAAACCTAGCTACATTCGTGTGTGTGGAGAGCAGAAGCCGGTGCTGGACCTGGCTGGATGTGGAGCATTGCAATACAATGGGAGGTGAGGCAAGACCAGTGGGAGCCCAGAAGAGCCAGCAATCCAAGCACCACTAGTTAGCTGGTGTAAAGCTAGTTCATCCCATCTTTCCCATGGTGCACCAAGTATAGGCATATAAATTCTGAACAGAATGAACTAGCATACTAGGCTGCCAGGAGTGCATTATGTATCTAGCATGTGTGGATTTTTGTGATATTGTAGGCCATATGCTAAATAAATAAATAAACCTAATTTTCTATTTTATACTTCATTAAAAGTATATTTTGCATGGATTCATATGTACATGGTAGGTAGACAATTTGTGCATTATTTTTTTTTTTTTAAAAGATTTTATTGGTTTTACATATAATAAAATATGTTGCAAATCGATACATTGTTGGTCCATTCCGGGTTACAGACATATATATTTTCCTTAATATGCGCTATTAAAATTTAACATGATAAT
>JANHGC010002135.1:34308-46261 GCA_027560395.1 Boaedon fuliginosus | reverse complement strand
GACCGGCAGTCCTGGGCTAGCAGTTACGGAGCTCGTAACCGCCATACCCAGTAGCACCGGAAGTGCCCCCGGAAGTCGACAATTTGTGCATTATTACTGGAGCTTGCAAATAATCAATTTAATTTGATTTAAATTTATATTTTTAAAAAATTTTATACGATGCAGAAAAATGAAGTTCTTAGGCAGTTTGAAACTTCAATAAATAAATAAAATTAGCATATTTGAAACAGTTTAGAAGTAGTACAAGAAAACCAGAAATATCTATCATTAGCAAGAAGTATACTCTCTCTTATTCTAAGACTCTATTTTAAAGTGATATGTGTCAAAAAGTGAGATTCTTAATATTACTCAGAATATGTTGCTACTTTGCAGTAAGAATGTCTAAGTAGGCCCATGTAGTAGTTGCATAAAACAATTTAGAATGGTTTTTTTAAAACTTGGCAATTTTAAGATATATGGACTTCAATTCTTAGAATTCTCCAGCCGGCATTTTGGTTGTGGAATTTTAGGAGTTGAAGTCTACACGTCTTTAAACTTATCAACTTTGAAGAACTAGGTTTAGACGTATGGCTTTTAGCATATTAATCTTGAATTGTCTCTCTTCCAGCACTAATCTAGCCTTTTCTTTAAAATACTGTGACTATAATACTAACATCATGGCTAAGATACAGTAATGTATCATAGCACTTAACATAGCAATATTTTTTCTATACATAGACGTAAAAAACACATACTTTCCCTTCTTTTTCAAGTGCCTTTCAGATTCAGGATAGTGCACCAGGATTTCATTCAGTGTCTTCTTGTCAAGAATAAAAAGATTGGCAAATCCATGAGCAATCACATTCGCAGTTCGCCGATTACCTCCACTGGCTGCTAATAGGCTGAAAGGACAAAAAAACAGGCATACCTCTGTTTCTAGTTAGCCATTTTATGAGCCGGTTCTCCTACACTTTGAGTATATTGTTCAAAATAGACTTATTGAGAAAGTTGGGGAAACAGAATACTTTTTAACTTATAACCTGTACAACCTGAAAATTTGGATAAAAAGCTTGATAAAGTTTTAAACCAACTCAGAAGATGGTAACCAGATGCCGCCTCAAGTTCCCCTGGAAGGGGTGAAGAGAGGCGGGGTATAAATCTAATAAATAATAATAAAGTAACAGCAGGACAAGATTTACAGTTTTCTTCGGCAAACCTGAAAGATGAGCTGGACTTGACTATGCAAGTTGGCTAGAGGACTGAGGAAGGTATTGTATTTTAAAGACTCAAAGTTGATAGACTTGACCAGTTATGATAGACTTTGAGCAGATAGGCTTGACCGATAGTTGATAGACTTGACTTTTTCAAGAAGATTGAGGAGAATTAGGGAATGGATTTAACATACCTAATCAGAAAACAAATGTTAAGAGATGTTACAATTTACAGGAGACTTTTTTTGTACAACAAATTCTGTGGAGATAAACACAACAGGAACTTATGACTTATGGGGGATAAAATCCAATTGTTAGGGAAAGTCTTGATTAATGTCTTAAGGAAAAGCCTCATTATTAACAATTAATTGAGAATATTTGATCCTGGATGGACCAGAGACAATGTCTGTGGTGACTAATGGTAGACCAGAAGCCATTGTGGAACTTCTATGTGTAAAAACAATAAATAGACTGTTAATAGATGTTTTTAATAGACAGTTTTAAAGTTTAATTTAGATGTTGGTTTTACTTATTAACTATGTTTCCCGTATAGTGGCTGGCTTGGGTAAATTTCTAGAAATTTATAAATTATGTGTCTGCTTTGCAATGGGGGAGGAATTATTATCTTGGAAGTATATTTATCAGTATTTGACTAGGGGGACAATTTATGTATATGTCTGCTTTGGTTTTTTATTTATTTTACTTATTTATAATTTTTATGTATTATTTTGTGCACTCTTTGTATAGTCTTGTTTATTTTTGTATTTTTTTTAATTCGTAGTGTATTGTTTTGAGTAAAATAAAATAAAAAATTTGGGAAAAAATGCTATATCCTCAAATGGTATCTTCTCTGTTCCAATTCCATCTGATGTTCTTCACATGAGCAATTCTTCAGGGTTTAACTTGAGCTATTTCTAGTCTTGAATTTGTCATTCAATGGTGGGAAGCAGAAGGCTAGCATTCTTTGGAGTAGACAATCTTTTTTGGAGCCTAGCTACCACTATTGACAGCAACCAGTAGTTGGTAAGAAACCACTTTCTCTCTTTTGATGAATGAAGAGTTACAAATGTTCCCTTTCCTTAATCCGTGAGTTATTCATATAAATCAGAGCTATTCAAAGTTCACTTTTGTTAGTAGAATATTAGAGTGAAAAAAAATCATTTTTTGAAAATATTAGATCAAGCTTGAATTATTTGTGATCGCAAAACTAAATTAATCCTGCTAGTTCTTTATTCTTGCATGTGACTCTTACATGAAAGGCAATTTACGTTTGGTCTATTGGGAAGGCATCACAATCTGGTCTCATTAAGATAAGACATTTGAAAGAAGGTAAAAGGGGTAAGATAATTGGAATTAAAGTATATCAATGTGAATAAGAACCCATTACTGGTCTCTAATTACCTTCTTAGTATATTGTTCTAATTTATATGCCACTTCCATTTGTTGTTTATTTTATTGCAAAATAAAATAAAATGGATCCAAACTAGCTTCATTCGCCTTAATGCTGTCAGATACACTAGAATTCTCAATAAGATGGCCTGGGAATTTTTGCTGGGAATTATCTGAACACAGTTGAAAGCACCATCTTTAACTTAAAATTTATAGGAAGGGCCATGGCCAGTGATAGATAGTATGCTCTGAGGGAGATGGGTAGTTCAAAAATATGAAAAATAAATAAAATAAATAAACGCTTGGAATCTGTTACTTGCATGCTTTAGAAGAAAAAAATTGCTGCACAAGAATTGGGGAGCCACTACCAGACAAAAGAGATAAATAATCTGATTTGTGAACCCCTCTATTATGTCACATGCAATAGCCATTGAAAAAGTTTTTTATGGATTTATTGGTTTTGTATGCCACTCAGAGTCCATCAGAATTGGGTAGCTGTGCTAAATTTAAATAAATAAAAATAAATAGAAAAGAAAAATCCTATTAGATTCCAGTTCTGATATAACACTGGAACTGGTGAAAACAAGTCAGAGTCCATGCAAATATATATATTCCTATACAGAAGAAAAGGATACGTTTACTGAAGTTACGCATTGGTAAAATGTTACTTCAAATAAGACACAGGACATTCTTTCGTAGTCTTTTACAAATACTATAGCTGTACATGGACAATTTACAGCCTGATCTGATTTCTACTGGTCTAGTAATATTAGAAAACCTGCTCTGATTCATTCATAATGCTGAGTGTTATTAGAAAAAAAACCAGAGCTTCACCAGCCCATTAACTGATTCAGGATAAACATAAATGCCAAATCGTCCTAATATTTTTTTTTATTTGATTAGAATGAGATGAAATGTTCAGGGAAGTAAAAACATGTGCAAGGATTAAGCTAATTCACTTTCACAGAAATCAATACAGGGCTCTTGCATAATAGTCCTTTATAATCTCTGTTCTTAAGTTATGATGACTTTTTAGGTTAATAAGGATAGTGACATAATTACAAGGGGATGAAGTGTGCCATATTTCACAGAATTGGTGCATAGATTTTTAGGTTTCATTGTCTTCTGAAGATTTCAATTGCTTCTCAGAACATTTCCGCAGTGTTCGGAGAAATATTTGGCTGGTTAGCTTGACAGAGATAGGACCCTCAGTTTCTCCAATAACTCCGCCCCATATGCTAATGAACACACACACCAAATTAGCCAAGGCAAAATGGAAAAAGATGGTGGAAGATGTTGCTTACAGATTAAAGACCTCTTGTCTTTAAAGACCTTGAATTCAGTCAAGAACTTTCTTGGTTACCAACAGGCAGTAGAGAGAAACTCTTGCTTGCAATGATCTGGAAATGGTATCCTTATAATAATTTGTTAAAATTTGTTTAGCTCACTGAAAAAAATCAACAAGATGAACAAAGAAGAATACCTGATTTCTCCAAATACAGCTCCTGCTCTCAAGGTGACCAGGACTTTAGTGCCATCAGGACCTCCAAGTACTTGAACTTCACCTTGTTTAATTATATACATTTCTCTACCAATTTCTCCCTAGATGAACATGATGGGGCAAAAACATATTATGCATCATATCCAGTTATGTTAGATATCTGAAGAGAAATCAGAGTTAAACATAAAATCTCATTTTTCAACTTGGTGAAATTCCCACAAACTGAATTCCTTCTCTCTACAGCAATTTTTGTCAAGCTTGGGAACCTTAAGATGAGAGGGATTCAACTTCCAGAATCATGTTGGCTGGGAATTCTGTGAGTTGAAGTCCACATGTCCTAAAGTTCCCAAGATTGAGAAACAGTGCTCTGCAGTATTGGCTAATGAAACAACATTCTTCTATGTGGTAAGGCAATTCATCTTTTTCCAAAGATTATATTAGATGTATTATCATTCATTATAATTTTAGGTGAGGACTAAGGCTGCTCTGGACTTCTAAATGGATTATCTATGGAAAACTATAGGAGTACAATATCACATTAATTTTCTTGGACAGCTAAACAGCTTTCAGTATCTTTGACCAATTAGAACTGTTGAACGTAGAAAACATTGTATTGCCAAGGACTTAAACATTTTTCTATAGGAAGCATTTCATTCTTTTCAGCAATAACTTTTTTTTCTGCCAGATGGAAAAATTGGTGGCTCTGAAGCTTAAGATTTGTACCTTGACTTCAAGTCCAAACATGCATTGTCTAAAGAAATTCTGTGTCTTAAGAAATATGAATTAATTTGATATCCGCCTTTTGCAATTTCTTGTTAACTGGGAAGATTAACCTTCATCGAGCTTATTCTAATAGAGTGAGTCAACTTTTTCCTAATAGACAGAAGTCTGCAATAAATATCTATTTAAATTCACCTTCTTTCAGTCTTCAAAGCAAGAACAGGAATAACAAAGCAAACAAATGCAACAATGCACACTCAAAAGTAAATCAGCATTTTAAGTATTTTCCTAATGATCATTTGCATAATTTCAAAGGGGAAATCAAGAATAATCAACCAACCAAAGCATCTGCTGTTTCGTGCATATTTACCACCTCATTTGTGAGCTGATTAGCATTCAAACGAAGCCAATTATACCTGGACAAATAGAACTGAACATTCTAAGCTTGTGATATATATATCACAATATATATATCTATATTTATATATAGATATTCCAATCAAAATAATTGAGTATGCTATAAGAGAAAAATAGCATACAACTGGGACAATATATATACAATATATATATATATATATAGTTAGGATGGTCTAGTGCCTTGAACATTCCTTTAGTGTCCAATGGATTTATATGTTTAACATATGTGTATATTAATAGCAGCCATGGAATACCTGTGAATTGGGACTCTACCACGCTATCTTAGAAATTATAATATTTTTTCTAATATGCTAGCATCCCAATAAAAATTATCTTCCCAAAGCTGCTATTTGCTCTTGGAAATATGCTTCCATTGGCATCAGTTGAAGCTGCTTCTTTGTGCCAAGCAGGTGAACAGTAATTTTTCATGGAACCAGAGCCAGAATTAGGAAACTACTGACCTTGAGCTACTGAATGCATGAATATCAGTACTGATTATTCTTGGCAGAAAACAGCATATCTGTATTTCAATTTTTTTTCAGATGGCAAAGTTTTATAACTCAGTCTCATATGTTCTCCTGAATATTATAGAGTATTTATATACAAATTGTGCCTTCAATATTTCACTTCTAATGACATGTGCCAATATACCATTCATATTTAAATGCTATACATTCATATTCTTTTTTAAATTATCCTGAAAGTAAAAAATATCTATATTTTCTGGACCAAGTAAGAAATCTGAGAACATATGGTGATGATTGTGCACTGTATTATACAGTATATATATTATGTATGGTATGTAGTTTTAATATTAATTTTGTTCAAAATTCATTTTTGATCTACAGCAGAATTTCTTCATTTGATTTTTTAAAACAAATAAGTTGCATCACCTTTTTGCACACAAAGTCACCAGGTAAATACACAATGGATTTCAATCTCAGCAACATGTCGCATATCATTTGGGATTCACATTCCTGTTTAAAAGAAAAGACAAAGCTCTTTCAGGAATATATTTAAGTAAAATCTTATCAGCAATGCTAAACAGCAGGCAGCTTCTGGGGGAAAATTTTGGTGGCCTAATGTTTCTGAAGGAGCAGAGAGGAATCTTTGCTGAAAACACATGCTGGAAAATGGATTCTGACTGGAATAATCTCCCTGGATCAAACAGAGATTGTGAGATCTCCATGTGCATTCTGGACAGCTGCTCCTCAGGGATAAATGGCAGAAACAGAAAGTTTTTGCAGTCAGATAGGGAGTTGAGCTGCTGACAATGATGGAATTCCATCTGTGGCCACAGATTTTAAAAAAGTTTTAAAGGAGAATTGGAGGAGATGCAAATGGAGTGCTCAGAAGACACTACACAAAAAACCACAACAGATGCAACAGGAACTGAAAAAAAGGTAATAATGAAATTAGTGCCATAGGGGTATTGATCTTTTTGAATTTTTGGCCTAATTATGGATTACAAAAGTTTAACATGGAATATAAATGGAGCAAAAGCTCTTCAAAAGAGGAAAAATATAATTAAAAAAATTAAAACAAGATAATTTGCTCACAAGCGACTAATAACAGGGTGGAAAAGATGCAAAATATTTGGCTTATAAAACTTTGGCTCTCATTTTCTGTGTGTAGGAAAATTTAATTAAGTTTTTTTTTATGTGATTGTGTGTGTGGTAACTATTTTGAGATCCACAAGCAGGGAAAGTAAAACATCGACAAAAAATTTACTCTTGTGGTTGTTTTTTGTGAGAAACAGGCTAAATGATGGAGAACAGCTAGAACACATAGAAGGATTGTTGTCCAGTAATTTCAGGTCTTTGCCACTATTAGATCAAGCTCAGTCACTACTTCTATGTATCTTGCGTCTTTCCTATCTTAATCTAAGCCAACATAAAGAAACAGATATCTATTTATCTAACTGTTGGAAGTAAAGACTGGAATGGGAAGAGTTCAGGGAATAACTGCTTGCTATGTGGTATGAGTTTGGCAGATCTTTCCTTTACTGCAATAGCCTTTTGGGCACCAGGGACCAGTTCCTTGGAGAGAGGTTTTTCTGCAGACTGGAGGGGGCATGATTTAATGTGCTGCCTACATCCTTGCTTGTTTGTTGGTTTTTGGCATACTATGGACCAGTGCTGGTCCACGGACTTGGGGTTGGGGACCCCTGCTTTATTGAGTCTTCTGGATGGACCAGCATCTTACATGACTCTAGTACCATCAGGTTGATGACGTCAAGTCTCCAGTAGCTGCAATATCTCACTCTGATGATCAAATGTATTGTAGAACCTCTATGGATTGTTCTTATTAACCCACTGGTAAGAACTTGATGATCCTCATCAAGCCCATAGTAATTGCTATACTTTGATTATAACTGTTGTCTTACAAATTGAACATGCTTGTTATAATTGCTTGCTTTACAAAAAAAAATCTTGCCAATGTTAATTGTTATACTAAACAAAGTTCTACTGACTTTGAACAAATCAACTTTCCGGACAATAGCAAAATTGACATCAGTTGCAATGTCTAGCTGCATTTTTCCAGGCATCTGCTCCAGTAATTCTGATTCATCTGCAAGACAAAATGATAAAAGTTGGTTTATGCTTTTGGGGTATACTGAAAAATGATCCCTGCCCCAGAAACCTAGAATAAAATTGAAGATGCTACAAGAAGCCAAGGAAGCAGGTGGCTTTGGACTCCCTGATTGGGAGTTATACTACCAAGCGGCCACAATTGTTTGATTAAAAGATTGGATCACACTAAAAAATAAGAGAATCTTGAAAATTGCTGGAAATACTCTATTGCTGGAAATACAATTTTATTCAAGGCTCCTTCTACCACATGTGGTGGACCTGCCCACTTGCAAAAGCATATTGGAATAAAATAAGGAAGTGGCTTCAAGAAGTACTGGGCATATCAATTGCAATGAGGCCAGAAATATACTTATTGGGAATACTGCCGGACAGATACAAAATGACAGAAATATACTTAATAGTACATATTGTAACAGCTGCCAGACTACTTTTTGCACAAAACTGGAAGAAAAAAGAATTACCAACAGAAAGAAGTTTAATAAATCGAACTTTGGAGTATGCGGAATTAGACAAACTTATTATGGTACTTAAAAATAAAGGGGAATCAGAGTTCTATAAGAGCTGGAATAACTGGTACAATTGGTTAGAAAAGGAAAAAAGAAGGAGTTAAGAATTGAAATAAGCGTGGTATAGGATCTATTATAATATATAGGACATATAGCAAAATGGATATAATTGTATATAAATTGTATATAAATGTAAATAATAGACAGATAAAGACATATATATCTGTTGAGTTGTATTGGGTATACTGCATGTATAAGTGTATATATCAAATAAAATAAAAAATAATAATTAAAAAAAAATGATCTCCCCCCCAGTGATTTGAATAATGGTGATTCATCATATCATCTGAACTGGGTTGTTTAAGTGATTTATTCAGTGAATGGTAGTGCCAACTTTCTATTCCTTTCAATCAAACCAAATGAAACTGGTATTCGCCAAAGAGCAGACTCAGGAAAACGAAACATTCTGAATTTTACCTAGCATTCCTTGTGAATCCCACGTATACTCATACCATGTTCGAACACGATTCTGAACAAGCCATGGAATTGTATAAGTATTCATATAATCAATTGTGTCATCCATACAGGCACGATAATAGTTTTGACCTGCTGTTGCTGTTCCAATAATATCACGCATCTGCAAATATCAGCCATTATCATTACATGTTATATTATAATAGGTTGTTGCTAACTTAACTTTTAGTTGCAATACAAATTGCTGTCTATGTAGTTCATATTGACTTTTCCAAGTTACAGTATTATTTTATCTTGGAATATATTTTAACAGTTTATTAATTCACTAATTGAAAAGAAGGTAATTTCATAAATGGAACAGAGAGATGCTATCAGCCAATACTAAATTATTTTCTATTTTAATTTAGGATTTTCTATTTGGCAGTATTTATTTCTACCACTGTCCCCGCTTCATTTTGGATTTTAACCTGAAATCTCCACGCGAAGCATATGCACTGAAAGTAAGAGCTCTTTTTCATAACCAAACTAAAATGTTCATCACCCTTTGAACTACCCTGTTTCCAAGAAAATACAACCTACCCTGAAAGTAAGTCCTAGCTTGATTTTTACACGAGTGTCCAATATAAGCCCTACCCCCAAAATAAGCCCTAACTAAGTAATGGGTAAAAATTAAGCTAGGGTGGAGCTGCCCTACTAACCTTTAGACAGGCCTTGCACACCCCGACACCTGCCTTGCCAACCCATTTCTTCTGCAGTCGGCAAGGCTGGCAAGGCTTCCTGAAAGCCTCTGTAGCTACTAACAAAGCTCTGGATCAATCCGGAGCTCTGTTATCAGCTGCAGAGGCCTTCGGGAAAGCCTTGCTGGCCACAGAAGAAGTTCCTGAAGGCCTCTGACAGCAAAAAGGAGGCCGGGGCTGATACACCTAAGTGAGGTTAGTCAGTGGATGACATCCCCTGAAAATAAGACCTGGTGCCTTTTTTGTCACCGAAAAAAAAATAAATAGGAGAGACAGGGTCTTATTTTAGGGAAAACACGATATTTAGTTATGCCTTTTGAGATGAACACCCTTCAAATGGTTTGGGAGTATGAATGGATTTCCAGAAAAATTGCAGACTACAGGGACCATTTGCTCTTCAGGTTGAGATACAGAGGACACAGACTCATCCCAACAGCCTGTGCCTCTCTTCAGCAGGGAAGAGACGCAAGGTAGAAAACATCCTGCAGCCAAGAAGGCTCCACACCCATTTGCACCACTCAGGTGAACCTGACGATACAGATAAACCACCAAGTGGGCTCAATGACCCTCTAAAAAGGATGCAAACGACCAATTGCCTGCAAGGAGTATGAAGCTTTTGATTCCCCATCATCCAGTCAAAGCTGAAGAAGCTTCTTGGATGAGAAGAAAATGGTCTTCAAAAACATACAAGAAAGTCCAGTTGTCTCCTGAAAAAGCACCTTGGGGACAGCAATGACCTGGATGACAAACACTGCATTATTGGTCACTTTTAAAAAGCTACAATTCCTCACCATGCTTATGCCTATCTGGAAAAAAAAACTGGCAAAAGTCAGACTCTCCATCTTGGGTGCAGGTGCTCAGCGGTTTCAGCTAGGTCAAGTCCCACCTGGACCCTGACACTCAATTCCATCAGCTCTTTGGATGAAGAACATGAGACATAAACATGTTTTTCCCCTTCTGGTGCATGAAGGAAAGCTATTGCTAAGTGGGTAGGATGATACTCTTCCTTGCAATTATCAGACGTACAGTAATTTTTGATGTATCTATTCCACATAGATTTTCACCCTCAAAAGTCTTCCAAGTTAAAACCTGCATAAATGAAGTAATGTCTGAGCTCTCCCAAGGGGAGCTGGACATGTCACCTTAGCTTGTTTTGCAAACAGTAATTTCACGTGATCAATGAAACTTAACTGGTCAGTGCAAAAAGTCTTTGCAAGCCAATGAGAATTTGGGGCAGCGAAATTGCATTGCTTCAAGCCTCCCATCAGCTTGCAAATGCTTTTCTCACTGAGACTGGAAGCTTCTGGGGGTTCTGATCTCACGCCCAATTCTTATCTTCTTACCTTTGCATATCCTATATTAATTATGTACACTTTATCCACTGCTGCATCTCCTTTGAAAAATATTGGTAAGGATTCAACAACGCGTTCCCTAATATCTTCACCAAGGTTTCCTCAAAATTGGGAGATTTCTTTCTGTCTTAATTACAGCGTCTAAATCTTTTCCAATTTTATTTATTATTTCCTTATTTTCCAAATTTTCTAGATTTTTCCCTTAATTTATTTAATCTTTCCACTTTTTGAATTATATAATTTCCACTTTTTTATTCATCTTACAAAGTTTTCCTCTATTTCTTCAAGGGTCGCCAAATCTCTCTTGACAAATTTAGTCATTGATGCTGTAATATTATTTTGCAATTCTTCTATTTTTAATTCACAAAGAAGAAGTAAATTGTAACCTTGTTTCCTCCTTTCTTTATATCCTTAACTCTTTGGTCCCATTTAACATTCTGTAGTTCTATAGGCACATACCCTTACACAACTTACCCTTATCTCTTTGTTTAATAAAATCAGCCAATCATCTCTTTTAAGGAAATTTAAATAGTGGTTCATTCCCAGGGAGGTATGCCTTATTTATCTAATTAATTCAAACATACTTTATAATAAACAATATTCCCAATTCAACTGCTCTCTCAGTCTCTTTCAACTTTTATACTTCAAATCTTTGGTAGGCTTTTTGCTATTAGTTGCTTTTAAGTCCTTACAATTATTTCTTTAGTTTTCATTTTAATCTTGCTCTGGGCCAAAGGACAACTCACTAGGTCGTTTACTTGCTTTACTGCTTCAGAGGTCTTTATATCTTTTAGAGTTTTTTGTAATTCAAAGTGAAATAGAAAGTGGAGTTTGGGGCAAACCAAATGTCCTTAATGCATGCTCCACAGGAAGTTGTAAGCTTGATATTTCTTCCTTGGCTCTTGACTCTCTCCTTATGAGATCCTGTGAAAATGCTGAAAGACAATTAATCCATTTCCAAAAGTGATTAAGAAATGTATTTATTTTATTTTATTTTATTTATTTATTACATTTTTTTATGCCGCCCAACTCTCGAAGGACTCTGGGCGGCTTACAACAGAGATAGCAATAGC
>JANHGC010002135.1:14260-29278 GCA_027560395.1 Boaedon fuliginosus | reverse complement strand
AAGGCTATTGGGAAAAAAAAATAATATCTGTCACCTCAGTTGGACTAAAAATATTATATGTGAAGGCCACAATTGTTCTATTTTTTTAAAAAAAGAAAAGCAGCACTGAAGGTTGTCTCAGGCAGCACTTTTATTGCAACACATCTACTACATAACAATAAGCAAGCACAAGGGACTCATAGGATGTGTGTGACTGTGAGAAAGAGACAGGGAAAGAGGATGAGATTTGATTCACAAGTCAACACATTTGTTCTGATTGCTTTCCTTTTGCTTCTCTTCCCTTCCCTTCCTCCATTCATATTAGCCCTTGAACAAGGGGGGGAAAAAAGTAAATTGACTCTGAGAATTGTTGAAGGGCAACTCTACTTGCCCTTCATCCTACAGGTTTCCCCAAAGAATAACATAGATTTGTAGTATTATGAATATTGCGTAATCTTTATTTGATCCAATCTGAATCGGTCACTGGGACCAGAGGTTTAGTCTTCCGAGATTTAGGACTTGTACTGGAGTCCATCCTCAGGGATTTGAATGTCTACCAGAAAGTGTGGTAGAGTAAAGTAAATGCATGGTGGTAGAGTATTGCCTCCCAGCGCCCTGTGAGGTCACACAGGGTGGGTGTCCTCCGGATACCATTGGCCAGGCAGTGTTGCCTGGTGACTCCATGGAGGAGGGCCTTTACTGCAACAGCCCCAGCCCTCTGGAATGATCTACCTCCACAACTCCCGAGTGTCCCAGACTTGAGACTTTTCCGTCAAGCGTTGAAGACCTGGCTCTTCCGGCGGGCCGGATTAGTGTGACCCACTACGTTTTAGTAATTTCAAGGTTTTTTTTTAATGTTTTAATGTTTTATATCACTGTTTTAATGTACATGGTTGTGTTTTATTATTGTTGTGAGCTGCCCTGAGTCCTAAGGGATTGGGCGACCAACAAATTTGAATAAAATAAATAAAAATAAAAATAAAAGTTCCCTGAAGATGGATTCCATCAGAAATCCAAAAGTTCTGGTCCCAGGGATCTGGCCCAGATTGGATCCCACAACATTATCCTGGGACACATATATTTGCCTTCATCTGTAACCCTCATTTGAGCACCGGTTAGGTTGTGTGCAGAATTGGAAGTATGGTGTGTGTGGAATGATTACTTTTATTTATTTGTCCTTATATTTGCATGCTATAACATTCCCAAGCTATATATATATATATATATATCTGCTGAGAGAGACCACAGAGCCTGTAATTTAAAAGTGCTTAGCAAGAATCAAAAGAGAGAGGGGGGAAATGCACTTTAAAATGTGCCAAGGTTTCCTGACTCCTAATTTAACATTTCTCTTCCAGTTTATGATAGGCCTGCGGTTATAGCAGACTTCAGTCCCTTCCTATAAATAGCAAAAATAGGAAGTGATGCAAGCACTAGAAATATTTTCTTCTCCCACATCTGCTTCCCATTCATAACCTTGGAATTCCATACTCGGCACCTAGATTACAATTTCTACACAACTGTGAATGCTTCCAAACGATGTAGTACAAACGGACAGCACTAATAATGCTGGGGAGATTTAAGGTTGGCCAGTCAATTAATGGCCGAAAATCCCTTGATCTATATCTACCTCAACGTGGCAGCCCCTAACTTAGCAGCACATTACTGGATCAGTAAATGGTGTCACGAAAGTACTGAGAGATAAAAGGCAAGATCCATCAATAACTTTAAGGTATCTTTCTAAGGTAAATTCTAAACAGCTTTTTTTTTTTTCCTTTTTAGATTTGAAGTTGAAACTTCCGAACAGAAGATATCTCCAAACATTTTGAGAATCAAACTTTAATGAATACAAACCAGGTCTGGTACATTTTTAGGCATTTTTTTTATTTTATTTTATTTATTTTCAAATCTGCATTGCTTTTCTTTGAGTATTGATGGAGACTTGGACAACATTCCCATTACAACTGCACGTATTTGACTTAGAACTACTCATTTCATGCAGGACTACACATTAGGAAAAGCTTTGATGTATCTTCTACCTTCAAAGGATACGTGATTCTACTGCTCAAAACATTTCAGCCGTCTTAACGGTGCTCGATTGCACTTTTAATAAGTGATCTACAGTAACTAATTAGTCAATGCAGGATTCTCATCTCTTGAACTGCAACTCAGCTTGCAGTTAGCAATTCTCAAGTGCTCTTGAATTCAAGGGTACTTAGGTTTAAATTTGTCCACTTTAATAAAAACCCAATAGAAAATTAATAAAATAAGGCACATTGTATTTAGATGTGCATAACTTAAAAGCCTGCCTCCTCTAATTTGCATGCAGGGGCAAAGTCCTTCTCTTCATTTTGAAAGGAATGGGGAAAAAAATGTGAATAAATTACGCAAACATTTTGGGGACCATATTCTTCAGGGAGTCTTTTCCCACAAGGAAATAGCAATAGCAATAGCACTTAGACTTATATAGCACTTTACAGTGCTTTATATCCCTCTGTAAGCGGTTTATAATTTGGGTCCTCATTTTACCTACTTCGGAAGGATTGAAGGCTGAGTCAATCTTGAGCCTGGTGAGATTTGAACTGCCAAATTGCAGTCAGCCAGCAGTCAGCAGAAATAGCCTGCAGTACTGCACTCTAAAGACTGTGCCACCATGACTTGTGGTTAAATTATGTTTAACTTCTCCTATACTCTGTTTTATGAACCTGTAATTCCTTAATTCAGGGTAGAGTGGGGGCAACTGGATGGAGCTGAGTATTTACTGACCAGATATACTTCCTGACACCACACAGAGTTCATAGCAATTTTTGTTTTTTTGTTTTGTACCCTAGGAGAGAAATCTCTGCCACTTCCTAAGATGGATCTCTCAATCTTCTGAGCGGGAAGCCAGCCTCTTCATCACTAGGCCACCATACTGCTCATAGCTTCTTCTATCACTTAACTATTTTTTTTTATTTCAGCAGGCTATTGATCTATTGAGCTTCTCTATTGTTAGGGACTGACCTTATTTAAATGGTTCTTAATATAATGTTGAATCTTCAGTTGCACTTCATTTATTGTGTCTTTAATGCATTAAAAAAGTTAATTAGATTTAATAACATTTATTGAAATAACTTTTAATAATTAAAATCAGGGTAGTCATAAGTATGTATTATCACATGGATGGAGGACAATAACTGTACCCAATGAATCCCATCTTTGACAATATTTTATTTATTTATTTATTTATTTATTACATTTTTATGCCACCCAACTCCCGACAGACTCTGGGTGGTTTACAACATGGATCGCAATAGCACTCAGATTTTATACACTGTTTATCAGAGCTTTACAACACTCCCCAACCAGTTATAGAGTCAGCCTATTGCCCCCAAACAAACTGGGTCCTCATTCTACCGACCTTGAGAAGGATGGAAGGCTGAGTCAACATTGAGCCTGGTGGGATTCGATCTGACAACCTGCTGAACAAGTCAGCAGAGATGGGCTGCAGTGCTGCATTTAACCACGGTGCCGCCGAGGCTCTATTGAAGTGGTGGTGCCTGAATCATGTTGACAATAAGCCATTGTCACTAAGGATGTACGAGTTCCCCTTAACCGGAGAAGAGAGGCGGGGTATAAATCAAATTAAATAAATAAATAAATAAATTTCCCCTGCATTGCCTAGTCTCTATTGCTGTCAGAGAATACCGGCAGTTGTAATGGTTTCTTCCCTGGGGGGCACTTTTCCTCCTGCAATGAACTTGACATGACTGGATTGTATCCCATGCTAACTCCATCCTGTGTGTATGTTTGGGCACATATATGTTAACCTTGTTGAAATATATTTCAAAACCTATTTGGAGTATTAATATTTGCGTTGTTGAAGATAAAGTTGACCATTGTGGCTCAACATTTCTGTTTCTTTGTGTGAACTAGATGGCAAACTGAATAAACCCTTATAAGTCATTCACAGTGATATTAGCAATAGTATTTATTACCCTGTTTCCCTGAAAATACGACCTCCCCTGTAAGTAAGACCTAAGTTGATTTTTAACATGTGCCCAATATACGTGTGCCCAATATACGTGTGCCCCTAACTAATAGGAAAGTCAGTGGATGGCTTCCCCTGAAAATAAGACCTGGTGCCTTTTTTGGTGGCAAAAAAAATACAAGACAGGGTCTTATTTTTAGGGAAACACGGTATTATTATTTTGGTTCATTGAAGTCAGGCAGATTATCAGAGTAGATTTAGCATTTCTGTCCACCAAAGAACCTGCAATAGGCAAATGTGGATGTCTGATGGTGTTGCAGGATGTAAGCTATTTTATTATTTTGACTATTGATAATTTAAGGATCCAACGTAAGATATTCCACACCACAAGTAGCCCTCAACTTACAATGTTCATTTAATGACTGTTTGAAGCTACAACACCACGGAAAAAAGTGAGTTATGACCAGGGATGGGTTCCTAACTGGTTCGCATAATAATAGGGTTGCACTGAACCGGAAAGAATATTATTATTGACTCTGTTCTCCTGTCCTGTTCCAGAAGCGCCAGCTGAACAAGGTACGCTCTGATGTGGCATGTTGGACTCCGCGATCTCGTAGCCAGTTAAAACTGTCCACCAGGCCACGCGCCGCCGAATCCACACACCCCCAGGGATGGGTTTCTGAACCGGTTCACCTAATTGCAGGGTTGGCTGAACCGGAAAGAATATCATAGTTCAGTCTATTCACCTGTTCGTTCCAGAAGCGCCGGCTCTGCACGGAACACTCTGACGCGGCGCAATCTCGCAGCCAATTAAAACTGGCCGCCAGGCCACACGCTGCTGAATCCACCCGCCCATTGTCTTGCAGGCAGCGTGTTTTAACTGGCTGCAAGGTTACGGAGCCCAACGTGCCATGTCAGAGCTTTCTGTGCGCAGCCGGCGCTTCTGGAACGGACAGGTAAATAGACTGAACTATGATATTCTTTCCGGTTCAGCCAACCCTGCAATTATTCGAACTGTTCAGAAACCCATCCCTGACTTTAGGAATCTATAACTATGATTAGGTTTCTGCATTACATTTGACTCCCATGCTTCCCACATATATTTCTCAAACTGGTTTCAGAAATTTCACTCTGTATTGCATACTGGCATTGGGGCCAGGCTGGTACATCTGGACTATGGCCACTGTTTGGCCATAATCTTACTTTCACCCATGCAGGAAATACAAGTCTCATTGTCTGGCCCCTTTATGGGAGTGTTCCTCCAGTGGCAAATTTAGGGACTGTTCCCTCCTTACCACCCCATGTCTTTTCTTTGTTTTCCTTTGGAAATTAAGTAGGTTCCCAGAATGCCAAAATAGAAATCAGTTGATTCTCAAAATATTCTGATTTCTTTTTCCAGCTAATAATTGTTTCATTATTTGTAAACAGTTAGTTTAAGTATTTTATTTATTGATATATTTTTGTTTTAGTCTGTTTATTCATATGTAGAGTACTGACTCCTTACTTTGCAAAAATCCAGGTAATTAAAACTTATGAAAACTGTTATTATTGATTGCCATGTTGAAAAAAACAGATATAATAATAATACCATTGTCTCCCAAATGAATTAAAGTAACTAATACCCTGTCAATCTTACCCAATTTACTCATCTTACTTACCCGAAATTTTAATGAATTCTGGTAGGATTTCTTTATTTCTACTTTATCTGTCTAAAAGTAGAAACAGAAAGAGGAAATGGTCAAAGTTCAATAACCTCAATAACATATGAGAAATAGTATGTGGTATCGGATCACATCATAATCACTTGAAAAATATATTATATTTATATTATTTAAACATTCCAGAGTTATTTATCTAAAGAATATAGTGCACCCCGTACTAAAGGTACTCTCACAAGTATACGGTGTTGCAGTGGTTAAAATGCAGTACTGCAGGTTAACTCACTGCTCACTCCAGGAGTTCAATTCTGAATGGCTCAAGGTTGACTCTGCCTTCCATCCTTCCAAACAGTGATGGGTTTCAACCAGTTCGCACTGGTTCGGTCAAACCGGTTGTTAAAATAATTACCAGTTCGGCTTAGAAGTAAGCTATCAGTTCAGCTGAACTAGTAGCTAATTAAATCAGCTGTTTTCAGGCCTAAATTGATGTGCGCACAGTGCACGTGCCCCACACACCACCTCAGGTCTGAAAAACTGCTGATTTAGCTACCGGCTGCGCTAACTTTAGCATCCGGTTCAACCAAACTGGTAGCTAAATCAGCTGTTTTTCGGGCCTAAATTGATGCAGGTGCAGCATGTGCTACGCGTGCAGGTGCAGCATGTGCTACGCGTGCTCAGCAAGCCTGAAAAACAGCTGATTTAGCTACCAGTTTGGTTGAACCGGTTGCTAAAGTTAGCGCAGGTTTAGTTGCTCAACCTGGCGCGCGCAATGAGACAATTTGTAAAAAAAGGAAAAATTGAATAAAATATATTTGAAAAAAAAAACACAAAACAACTGCAGTGATTCATTTAACAAATGTGGCAGGAAAGATTGTAAAATGGGACAAAACTCACTTAACAAATGTCTCACTCAGCAACAAAAATTTGGGGATCAGTTGTGTTTGTAAGTCAAGGACTACCTGTATTTAGTAGGGAGTTTATTGAAAAGCTCATTTGGTTACTTTATGCAGCCTCAATTTTTCTCTCAGCACTGACCATATCTAGAACTCCTAAAATAAATAAATAAATAAACTCCTAAACCTGATTATAGATTTGAAGGAAACTTTGGAAATTATGTAACTGCCACCTTAAGTTGTCCAAAATCCTGAGAAAATATTGAGACTATGGCATTATATTTAAGGGATAAGGTAAAGGTAAAGTTTCCTCTTATACATGCGTGCTAGTTGTTCCTAACTCTAGGTGGGGGTGCTCATCTCCGTTTCAAAGCCAAAGAGCCAGAGTTGTCCTAAGACGTCTCTGTGGTCATGTGGCTGGCATGACTAAACGCCGAAGACACACGGAACGCTGTTACCTTCCCACAAAAAGTGGTCTCTATTTTTCTACTTGCATTTATGCTTTCGAACTGCTAGATTGGCAGAAGCTGGGACAAGTAACAGAAGCTCACTCTGTTATGTGGCGCTAGGGATTCGAACTGCTGAACTGCTGACCTTTCTGATCCACAAGCTCAGCATCTTAGCCACTGAGCCACAGCGCCCCATAATTTACGGCATAATTTATGGCATAGATTCCTTCAAATAACAACATTTAGGAATCAGCATATTATTTAAAACACCTAGAAATATATAGTGTACTTTCAACTACTCTTAAGGCTTTCCCTTGTTGCATTGCTTATTCTTAGACTTTGGGCAATATTGTTTTGGAAACAACAGAACCTCTTTCCATGGGTACCTAAATAGGAAACAACTAATTCAATATTGCCTATACTGTTGCTAGGTGTCTTACAATGTTTTAAGCTTGTCTTTCTCAGCCCTGGAGAGACACGGCATTAAACTGGAGATGTTCTGTAAAAATACATAGACTATATCCTATTAATGATACTTAGAGAACTAATATACTGAACAGAGAGAGAAAAAGATCATATTACTGAAATACTATCAGTAGAGGCTTTTTTTCAAAACAAAATTCGGAAAACAACCTAGTAGAAGAATAGAAGACTAGGTAAGTAAAAATTTTAGGGAGAATAAAATTCATGGTTTTGGATGAGAAATCTTCAGGCTCATTTTAAATCCACACTTTTTTTACTTTGGGTTTTGTTATGTTTTTTTAAGGAAAAATGTAAAGATTATTGTAATCAATCTTTGCTGAAATCTATTGGTAGCAATTATAGCAAGGATGAGCCATTAGAAGTAACACTGCTGTACAAATGATTTCATTTAGAAGCCGGATGGATGTGCTCTCATTAGCATTAGAACTGTCAGCATTGCATCTATTAAGAATGATTAGTTGTTTATTTTTAAGTTGTTTTCCGATGGGAAATGATGCTATCTCCTTATCAGAGAAGTTTAACAGAATTCTAAAAATAAATCTAGTTTTCTTTCACTTGGCAACAGCCTGCTTATAACTGTAGCCTTCCATGTGCATTTTAAAAGAATTGATTGCATGATTGGAACTGTCTTCTTGACTGAAAATGAACAGGATTGTTCTTGAATTGATGAGGTTTAAAGGACTCAGTGGCCAAATTGAAGGTTTTACATTGTAGTGCTGGTTCCTAGCATGTAAGAGCTGTAGGAAAATGTGATTCTAGCCAGCGGCTAGGAGGAAAAGCTGAAACCTTTTCTAGCAAAGAGGAATCAGAAAAGAAGGTAAGCAGGAGCTACCAGCCAAGTTCAGATATTACTAAGAAAGGCAGACTAAGTGATTTATATCAGCATTTCTCAACCTCAGCAACATTTGGAGGTGTGGACTTAAAATTCCAGAATTCTCCCAGCCAGATTTAAGAGTCTGCATGTGGTAAAGTTGCTGGGGCTGGTTTACATAATAATAATTATGACAATATAATAATTACAACATTATTGTGTAAAAAAAAAACAAGCAGCTTTTCAGCAGAAAGTTGCAGACCAGTTTATTAACAAAAACTATGATTCCTGTTCGTGATGGAAGATGCAATGGAGAAGCAATGGAGGAGAGTCTGGGCAGCACAGAGCTTTCCCAATGAGGAGGCACAACATTTCCTCAGAGAGAAGACCAGATGAAGAGACTGGGCAGTCCCAAGCCAAACGAGGAAGCGGAGAAAGAAGTTCAGGATACCCACATCTTCATGATATATAGGAATTAGGATAAAGAGTTATAGATTTAGTATCTAGTAGGTTAGAAGGTTTGGCAACACTGTCCATAAGGTGTAAGCAAATAAGGAACTGGAACTGATTTGATTTTACTGTGTCATCTTTAGGCTTGGACCTGCTATTATTGAACTATTGAATGGTTATCACAACTAATAATGTAGTGTTAATATTAATATTGTTATTCTGATTTTTTTTTACAAATGGAAAATCATTCTTGAGTTTGGATTGGCAGCCCGCATTATGCATGAAGATAGTTCTTGGGCTAACAGGCAGAAATCTTCTTCTGCATTGTGGCTTTGAGGGATTTTTTTTTTTACCATTTAAATTGTGTTGAACACATATAACCCACCCCCTTCACATTAGAAAAGTAGATCCTCAGGGTCACTAACAAGCCAGAACTTGCCTATCTGCAATAAATACCATTTGCCCGCAGACAAGAACCAACGAGACCATAAACAGACAAAGTAATAGAAAACAAAGAAGTTAAAGCACTCTTGGACTTTGGAAGTCAAACAGACAAGCACCCGTCACATAACAGACACCCCAGACATAGCACTGGTCAATAAGAAAGACAAAAATGCCTGAATAGTGAATGTAGTGGTACCTGGAGACAGCAGAACAGAATGAACTGGGGAAAATCACAAAATAGACCTGCAAATGGAAATGCACCAACTGTGCAAAGAACTGTTTTGCCATGGAAACCCCGCCCCCCCCAAGAATGAACTATTTTGGTAAAATATTAAAAGAGGAAGAATATTATATTTCCCTAAAGGAGAAATGGAGAAACATGTTTTAGAAGCAGGAAGCAGCCCCCACCTTTTCTTAATAGTCCACAGCAGATGCCAACACTTAAGAAATAAAGAGCTTATTGAATGAGGAAGATAAGTATCTTGATAGCTCTATTCATAAGCAAAGCAAATGCTACAGGCAGAAATCCATTCAAGACAATAGGAATTGCCCACAATAGGAATTGCCCAATGTCCTTTCAGAACACAAGCCCCTTCATTACACCACCCCAGAGCAGTCCAATTCAACCAAATTAGCTCAAACACCTAGGATTTGCATTTCCGCCTATGCCTATAGAGCCATAACCCCTACATGTCCCCATAGGAATCTGACAACAGCCAATAGAAGATGAAAAGACATGTTCTTGCACAGGAACAGGAAATTCAAATACAAAGCACAGACAAGGTATAAAAACCCACCCACTCTCAACTCCATTTTGTCAGCAACAGAACCATAAACGCTGGTGGTTCTGCTTCAACATTAAACCACCTTTCCGATCAGCTTTCATATTTCCAGTGTCTTTCTCCCAGCTTGGAACTGAACAAGATGGATATTTCTTCCAACAGTACCAATAGTAATAGATGCCATCCAATGGTTTTCTGGGTTCTGCTTGTAGTACAAAAGACGCTCTGTTCTAAACCCCCAAATAACATTGAAATTCATCACTGAATGGAGTTTGAATCTAATGGTTTCTGATAAGAAACATCAACCCAGTCCACCAGGCTTCGGGGTTCTCAGTTCTTTCTTTTTTACTTACTATTATATCTCCCGCTCTCACAAACTGTACTCGAGGTTGAAATACTAGGAGATCACAGATGTAGCAGATGTCACTTAAGATGTCTACAGCAATCCAGTATATTATGTTGCTGGATGTCTGAACTGGGAATACTAATCGCAGTGGGATGAACCAGCAGTTCCAGTTATAAGCAACAGTAACTAAGAATAACCACATTATATAGCGACGATCTGGAAAAGAAAAATAACATAATTGCTTAAATTACTATCGTTGGGATTTGGGAATGCATTTCTCCAGAAAAATAAATGAAGCACCTAAGGAAAGTATCATAACTTGCTATGTTTAATTGCAGTCTGAGAAGTGATGCATAGTTTATTAGTTAACCTGTATACTAAAGTTATTTTTAGAAGGCTCAACTTCAGTCACTATCTTCCAACAATTAATAGACTCCACATTTCAGGGCAGAGTTAATCATCAGTCTACATTAATAAAAGGTAAAACATGCTTATCTATAGTGCAATAGCATTTGATGTCTGCAAAGGTCTTTACATGTTCAAAGATAATCACTGAGTATTTCACTATCTCTAGCACTTCCTTGCTCTGAAGAATTGGACTTATACCTGTGAATGCATCTATGGTTTCTGGCAGTTTCAATTTTTTCATATATTCTTTCATGGATCGTTTCTTGACTGTAGAACTTGGCTTCTCCTCAGGTTTGCTTTCTTCTTTCTTTTCCTCTTTCTTTTCTTCTTTGGCAGCAGGAGGTGGGGGCTTCTTTTGGGGTGCTAAATAAATTTTAGATTCAGAAAGTTAATACTCGTTTCTCAAATGCACTGAAACTACAGAATTTTATGTGTGGTACTCTTTTTACAACTTCTGCAAAACATTTATTATTGCTTTAGAAAAGTGATCTGGGCAGGATTAATCCCATTATGAACAGAAATATATTTGTAAACAATAGAGAAACAAAGATTAGAAAAGGCATCCTAGTTGGAATTTGGTTTTCAAAGTACAGGTGATCTTTACTTAGTGTCCACAATTAGAACTGACAAATCAGTTGTTAAATGAAGTTGATGATAAGTGAAACTACGACTGTGCTTATGGTCTTCAGTTTTTCTTTGCTTTACAGACCTGCAGTGATCATAAATGCAAGTATTGGTCTCCAAGTTACTTTTTCATCACTGTCATAATTGAATGGTCACTGTTCAAGGCACTCATTAAATAAAAATTACCTGCAATTGTGTCATGTAGCTTCATGATAAAGGAAGCATTAGCTTTAGTGCTGAACTCCAAAAGAATTTTCTGAGTGCTGATGTCTACTCAACTTCTGAGATAAGTGTTAAATTCTAATGCATCCTTACATTTTTAAAAAATGTTTATAAAACTTTCTATTGAACATGTGGTCTCTGTGCCATGTGTAAAGACTAATTCTTACCTAGATGTCCTTGAATAAAAGACAGAACAAAATATTTAACAATAATGCTACTGCTTCAGGAGTAAAAACCCTGAAACATTTAGACAACATTTTAAAGTTGAGGCTTCTACTTTTTTTCCCCAAAATTACAAAAATAGATACATTATAATCTCAATTTTCCATTATATATGTTTCTTCTTTTAAATTCAGTTAATTATTTTTATTGAACTACAGAATATACTACAGATATACTTGTTATCTTTTTTTAAAAAAAGAGAGAAACATTTATTCTGCCAGTTGTTAATTATGATGAATATTGATTTCAAATAAGATTCACATCTTACTGTGGCTTAATGAATCTATTCATCCTAAAAATGCATTGGAATTATTAATAACTAAATAAGCAGGATAGTAAATAAGGAGATTATTTCAGTGCACCAAAAGTTATATAATTTTATTTATTTATCTCCGAGTGTCATAATAGGTCGACTGGGCAAATATATCTTGGTTTCAGTCATGATTTAAAAAAATATTTTTAGAGTTTATGTGCTTTTCCAACTTGAACATTGTTACTCTGGGAATCAAAAATGAAAAAAATAAATGAAGACAGACAAATTAAAAGACAAATAGTAATTAATAAGCAACGTTCATACCCTCTACCTGGTGGAAACCATACTCATGCTCTTGACTTACGATTCCAACTGAGTCTTAAAATTTCCATTGTAAAGTGAATTATGCCTCATTTTAAGAGCTTTTAGGCTACAGTTATTAAGTGAATCATGCAGTTGGTAAGTGAATTGGTCTCCCCCCATTGACTCTGCTGGTTGGAAACTGGGTTGGAAGGTCAAAAATGGTAATCACATGACTGCAGGACAGTATTTATATGCTGGTCACTAAGTGTCCAAATTTTAATCACATAACCATGGTGATGCTGCAACAGTAGTAAGTGTGCAAAATGGTCATAAATCTTTTTTTTAGTGACTAAATGAATGGTTGCCAGTTGAGGATTGCCAGTATGTAGGATTGCCTTCTCCCAAAGATATCCTTCTACTCTATGTGCTTCCATGTTGTGGGTGTTCTTGGAAATAAATTCAGTGTTTCAGGTTGGGATCACAGGCATGCTGAAATTTTTGAAGAATATTATTTTACAGAGTTAAACATTTGTGACCGAGAAAAGTACAGGCAGCTCAGTATATTTTCACTATATTTCTGTACTGATATTTCTTTGAGGTTGAATAATTAAGATTATTGTCAAGCATTGAATAAACTATAAAACTTGATAGATAAAGAGAAAAATATGATTTGGAACATAAAGGGAAACCTCCTGGATTAGTATTGTACATATCTGACCAGGATGGTAATATTCTAGAACAAGGGTGTCAAACTCGTGGCCAGTGGGCCGGATGCATCATGCACTGGCTACGCCCACCTTCATTTTAGCAAAGGGGGGAAAGTTGCAATACATCATGTGACAACAACATGATACTACAAGTTTGATACTCCTGCTCTAGAATTGCACCAGTTGGAGAACCTGACTCACACTCCCAATTCATTATCTTCAAGCCATTCATAACACAATGTAAGTAAAAAAGGTTCCACAACTTACATGCGGTTGGACTGACTTCTGGTGAAGAGATTACTGGATTAGTCACCTTTTCCTTATAAGTAGCTGTTCTTTGTCGCATTTTTTGGACCAGGTCTTGCAGCTGTATTTGTGCATATTCATTGATAATGATTTCCGGTGGTTTATTTTCTGGGCTGTTAATGGAGGTATAAGTGGTAAGGCAATGATTAAGATCTTTGAAAAAAAATATGACTACATCCGTGTATTTAGATAAACTTAAAACTATCTAGCAATAACACAGATGGTCCCTTATCTTGAGAGTGGAATAATTTGATTATTAAAAGAGCAGACACTGCAGAAGTAAAACGTTAGATATCTTGCCTACTCTGTATAGGAAACATATGCTCAAGTGAGACAGCACAGCCTCATCACTGCCAGTAGATTTGTACCTTTGGCTTTGCTGAAGAACCAATTTCTTTATACCATAAATTACGTGGACCATTCCTCATTCTTACATAGTTACAGGCAGCAGCCAAAATTCTTTCCTCTCGTTATACAATGTGCAACCTTTCAGCTTGCTTTTGCATCCAATAAGCCTAAACTGGCCAATTTAAACATTGTATGAAAAAAATAATTGGCCGTTGATTCAAAGAAAGAATACTTGTCATCAACTGCATTCAAAAGTACCAGGATATCACTATTACATTTGTCTTTTCTTTCTGCTGGTATGCTAGGAACATAACTCATTAATTGTTACTCACTGCCAGTTTATGAATCATAAACTGGAAAATTAAGACTGCAGTTATGTGTTTGCACATTTGGATGTTTTTTTAAAAGAAATATAAAGTGAATTGTATCTCTATTTATTTACTCAATTCATCTTCAGAAATACAGTTTGATTCTTTTATGCTATTCCAAAATCTGGCTCTACACATTTCATGGAAACAAAGCTATTAAAATACAATTAAAACAGTTAAAACTATGTCCGGAAAAGGTCATATCTTTTAATTACTGATTCCACCATCAAATTATTTTTATTATTACAATGTTTTTATAACACATAAATGCAGTGTCATCCTTTATGTGTCTTGTTCATAAGAACATTAATGCCACACGATGAAAAATGCTACTATGTTATCCTTTCCCAATGCCAAATATACTTAACTTCTCTCAAATATAATTCAGAACAGAACAGAATAACAGAGTTGGAAAGGATATTGTAGATCTTCTAGCCAAACCTCCTGCTTTCACAGAAGAATCTATATCTTTTCTGACAGGTGGTTGTCTTCTTAAAACCCTCCAATCATGGAGCACCCACACAACTTCTGAAGGCAAGGTGTTCTACTAGTTGATTGTTCTCACTGTTAGAAAATGTGACCTTAATTCTAGGTTGGATCTCTCCTTGATTAGTTTCCATAAAACTTCCATAAAACTAAGTTTTCATAAATAATGATCATTATTATCCCCATTCACACACACAAAAAGAAGTCCAGTCACCACATCTCATACTTACATATTTGATAAGGTTGTTCTGAACATAAAACTAAAGGGTAAATGTTATATGCATCATCTTGAGCTCCTAAAGGACAGGAGGGATAAAATCTATTAATGTGCACATTGTTGGGGTAGGTAGAACTCTACTGAAATTAAAAATGATATTAGAAATACTGGTTTTAGAAAGGTGCTTTGTTTGAGTTGCCTTGTGAAGTATAGCAGCAACATAGTTCGACAGGGGGGGGGGGGGGGGGGGGGGGGGGGGGGGGGGGGGGGGGGGGGGGGGGGGGGGGGGGGG
>JANHGC010002134.1:167364-182709 GCA_027560395.1 Boaedon fuliginosus | reverse complement strand
AGGAGGTAGATGGCCCTTTCACAAAGGTGGGGCTGAGTTTCTGTCCAAGTTTCTACTGTCCCAAAATATTTCATTTTCTAGGGGGAGGGGTGAGTGCTAAATTCCTACACCCCCAAAAGTGATTATTATAGATTATGGCATTACCTTGTTGCCCTTTATTCATTTGCCATTTTTTTCCGGATTTTTAATTTTATTATGATTGCATATTTCTGCCTTACCCCTCGTCCAGATTAGCAAAAAGGCCTCTAGTAGACCATGGGAGCGGACCCTGCGCAATCTGTGGGGTTCGTTTCCATGATCCCAGTTAGACATAGGTTAGTGAAATGCGCACTCATAGTTACAGAAGAGCCGTGCAAAAAAATTAAAAATAAATAAATAAATTAGGAGTGTCCCCCAGTTTGGGGGCATTAAACAGAGGACCTCGGGATATATTTTAAAGGATTTTCCTTGCACAAACGAATGGACATAACACGCAAGGTTTGGGTGACCGAAGGGGAGATGCCGGCGTTACGGAATCCTGCCTTTTCCTAGGCGGGAATCATGGGAGTTGACGTCCAAAACAATTGGGAGAACTCCGGGCTGGGAAAGGCACGCCGTTTCCCCACTCTTCCAGTCCAGCTGTTCTTTCTCACCCCGGAGAAAACCGGCCTCATCGGAAGCTCTCCCCAAATTACGACGCTCGAGAATAAGAAAAAGGCGCTCGGCTTTGAAGTGGCTTCCGCCGCGCCTACGAGGAACGGATCGCTAGCGCGTGTGAGGGAAGGAGGCCCAAGGACAGCTGGGCGGTCTCCTGGCCTTGCCCACAGCCACACCTTTGGGCAGGCATGCTGGCGGCGGCGGAGAGCCCGCCGCGCGTGTCGGCGCCCCACCCGGGATTTGTAGCCGCGTGAACGCGCTCACGGGGCCACCAATCGGCCGGCGGGGTTCCCCGGCACGCGCGTCCGCCTCCTGTTTGTTCCACTGTCGCTCGGCGCTTTTGTCTTTCCCCGCGACGAACCAGCCGGGGGTGGGGAAAGCGGGAGGACGGCCCTGAGTGGTTGTTACGAGCAACCGTTCCCCCTGTGCCTCCCTCAACCACTAGGCTGCTGCTTTGTGTGTATGTGTGTGTTGTTATACTTTCCCTCCCCTTCTTTCATTCACGACAGCCGAGAGGGAGGAGTCACTATAAGTAGCGGCGGGAGCGGTTGTAAGAGCGCAACGCGAGGTCGCCCGCTGTGAGCCTTTTCCCCCCGGCGCTGCCACCCTCGCGGCAAGTCCCGCTTCGCTTCCCAACTCCGGGTCCTCTTCAGTTCGGCGTCCCTTTTCTTTCCCCTCTCTTCTCCTCTAAACCGGCTGTAGTAGAAATATCCCCGGCCCACGAGCTAGGTGAGTAGCCGATGGCGCTCTGGCGAGGGTCCTCCTTGCTCTGCCCTTCCTTTCTCCTCTACCACCTCCCGAGTCGGGTGGCTTTTTCGAGCCTGGCTGAGATGCCCTGAATGAGGGCTCGCGGGTTGGGGTGGGAGGGGTGGGGGAGAAAGAAGAACCAGACCGTGTGAAAGAGAAAGCCGCGACCGCGAAAGGTGGGGAGGACAGCCCCGCTTTCTCCGTGAGCCGGGGTCGTAAGACGGATACTGGACTCTTCGAGCCGTGGCTCCGGACGATTTCCCTCGAGCGGTTGGGACCGATCGACGTGTACTTCGGCGCCCAGCAACATGCCAGGCTGGGAGTCCATTTTGCGAGTAGCGTGGTGCATGATGCAATGTTTATAGCGATGGGCGATGTGGAGGAGGGCGGAAGCACGCGCCCTGCCTAGGTAGATCGAGCACGCGGGCTGGCGAGCGGGGCTGGAACGGCTTTCCGTTTGTCTCTCCTCGCGACCTTCCCAGGGCGCTTCCCAGGCGGTCCCTTCCAGCCTCGGCTCCTAGGCGCTGAGCGGCTAAACTGCCTGGGTTTAAGGGATGACAGAAGTCCTTCCTTAAATGGTCCTTTTTTCGGATCGTGCCGGGGCCGGGGTATGTGTGTGTGTGGCGACCGTTCTTTATAGTGACTCATCACTTAAAAGTCCAACAACTGGATCCTTTCACCCTTAATTGGACTCGGGTTGGTTTCGGTTCGGGATATTCCCCCTGATGCAGCTGTAACCTACGAATTAAATACGATGTTCTGCGTTTACTTCTGGTAAAGAAACTCGCCTTTGCTTTACTATTCCATGGGAAGAGTATAGGGAGGTTGCTCAGTGTATCGTTAATGGTTGTTTTGTGAATCGGGGGGTTCCCCCCTGCCTCCTTCCTCTTTTGATCTATGAACAATTGCTCTAAACAGTATATATTTCCTAGGCAAATTAGACACAAAGGTCCAAAACTGGTTTCCCTATGTGTCTCTCATGTCCTTTTTGACTTTGAAAGGAATGATGACTCGATTGCTTAAGTTTGGCCAGGAAGTTACATTACATTATTATATTGTTATAGTATCAAGGTATCCTCTCAGGCTACTCATCGTAGCTGCGGTCACCATAAACAGCTGTAGTAACTACAGTAAAGATACTGTGTCTCTTTCTTAATATGAGGGTGAACAGCCTATGCCTCTATCTTTTCTGTTCCCTGACCATACTGCTGACCTGAGTTTAAGTTTTATTAAAGGATTTTGTACAGCAATAAAACCATACAGATTTGAAGGAAAGAAACAAATAAAAATACAGAAACAGAAAAAGTAAATAAATAAAAGTGAAGAAAGAAAAAGAGAAAATATATAAAGAATCTGTTTTTGGTCTTTACAGCAGTTACAAATAAGATTATCATCTATCCTCCCTCTTTTAAGGTTACATCATAATTTCCTTCCAATATTTTATCCTTTTGACTCATTAAATCTGTAAGTCACCAGTTCATTTTTTCCACATTTTCAACAAAAAGTCCATAAAGGATTGCCAGTCACTAATAAATGTACTTGTTACTGTATCTTCTCAGTCAAGAAGTTAATTTTGCATGTTAGCAAATATTATCATCTTTATTAACTGTTCCTTCATGGTGGATATTTCAGAATATTTCCATCTTTGTGCATTTAGCAGTCTTACTACAGCTACCATGTACAAAAACAATCGACCATGAGTCTTCATGCTGCTGTGTTCTAATATGGTGGTTACCTGCCATTTTGTGCTATGTGAAACCCTCAGGTAAGTCCTAAAGTAAGCTTCACCCAGCTTTGAACCCCCTGCCCCCAAAGGCCATTGTCACTGGGATACCAAGATTGATGTTAGGTGTCTGCAATCACAAATTTCAGCAGTGATCATCGTCCTGGTAACCCTCCACTGATTCTGGCTACATGAACCACATTTGGACATGAAAACATTTTTGAACACTTGTGAGACTGATCTTTCACGGACCACTTGCAAGTACTTAGGTTTCAAATGACTCAGCTGGTTGTAGACTGTCTAGTCTTTCTAGATTTTGTCATGGCTGGCTGGCTGGCTAATAATTCATTATTTTTTTTGTAATGGGGAGAGGAAATTAAAATTCTCTGAGGTTGGAGCTATTAAAGTCTCCTATGAGACAAAATGTTTTGTTTCACTCACTTTCTGTTCCCCTTGGGTGGGGTGTGTGGTGGAAGATTAAAAAAAGGAGAAGAGAGGGTATGCCAGAGGAGTCCCATGTTGCATCCCGATTCCTGACTCTTGTATTTTTGAAGATTGGCAGAGAGTATTAATTTCTAAGTAATCCTCTTCCTTGGGTGTAGATGACCCAAGGAACTAAAAGTAACCCGAGTTATGGCGAGGGAACTGTATGCCACTCAATGTCTGTAAGCTATGTAAAATCATATCAAGTAGGTTATTCAATAGCAAACTGCTTGCAAGCTTTTCTGGTTAGCCATGAAGCATTAATTTTGCACAAATCCAAACATTGTACACAATACTAGTTCAAAGTTTGGTTTGCTGTTTTGGCTCCTTAAGAAGTCATCATTTGTCTGATTTGCACATAACAGCCTGCAATCTATTGTTAGGACTTTAAAATATTTTTAATGTATGATAGGAAGATAGAAATGTGCAACCCAAACAGGTAACAACAGGTTATGCATACTACTGTACTGTATTTGAACCCTGCCAGTGAAATGAACTGACATTAAAGTTTTGTCATTCATTGATTGACTATTTAATTCTGAAACTGAAGGGAAGAAAAGATAACTAAGGTTAAATAAATAAAGAATGAAACTAACACATGTGTGAACTGGTACAAATGAATGCAGACTTTGATGCTTTTATTACTTCTGCAATTATGATCTTGTAATTATAGTGTAATTATCTGAAAACAAGCTCTGAGCTTTGTTTATGCTTGCCTTTTGAAGTATTTTGTCTATTGTTAGGACTAATTCATGCTTTTTGTCATTTATGAAATTAATGTACAGAAGTACAGTACATTGTAGTTTTTGCTGCAATTTTGTTGATCTCCAAGGTTCATATAGAGTATAGACTGTGATGCAAAATTGCTGCAACTTTCACCTCCTGAGTTATATTGATCATACCTAAAGGTGAGCTTCTTGTTACTATTGAGAAATATATGCATTCTACAGACAAATTTCACTTATTTGTTGTTAGCATGGATCTGCTCCCAGGTAGAAGGTGTCAGAGAATAAAAGGTAAATAAAACAGAGAATTGAGTATGCGCACAGAAGCATTAGAATTCTTAGAATGATTTGTTAGGAGAAACAGCATTGCTGCTTCCTAAGCTTTGATGCCCTAACCTGGGCCAAAGCCTATTCAGCCTTTATCTTGGTTCTGAACAGCTGTTATGACATACAAAGTTATGACTTTGAATATTCCAGCATAAAATTTTCCACTTCTGTTTGGACAGAATGAACTGTGAGAAGATAAACTGAAAATTTAGTTTTCATTTTCTTCATAATTAGCTTCTTAGCATTTTTTGGAGGTGATTTTTTTTCAATATATAATTAGCGGCCCACAATGGTTATAAACTATATAAAACTCCATGAATGCATCCTATTGCAATTTGCTATCCTATCCTACTCATCTATTTTTCATTATGCCTTTTAATACCCTTGACAACTGCTTTCTTCCTTTCTTTATGGAAATCACTTGCACGCCTTCTTAATAAGTACAAAATTAAAATAGAAAATATATAACTTCTTATCACTTGCTATAATTTGTAGCATTAATACTCTTCTATCTAGTGAACTTGTTTTACAGCATATGGAATTGTAGTTACAAATTTGTATCCTTATGCTCATATGTGGAAATGATCCCAGCCACGTGATTTCCTGGCTATATAGTGACTTCGTGCCCGTTACTAGCTTTAGCACAGATATCAGTTGTGGCATTCTTTGGTTTAGACTATTGCATTACAAGACATGGACCAAAATAGGTTATTTAGATTAGCAACTAAACTGAGCAGTTTCTACTATAACAGGTCTATACTTCATCAACTGTAGTAGCTTCCAGTCCATTTCCACACCCATTTTAAGTGCTAGTTTTAACATGTAATGGTATGCAAAGTATAGCATGTTAAGAATGGATGCCAAACTGGTCCTTGGCCTGTCTTTGTAAGCGGCTTTTAAGATTCCCCCATATCTTTTATATATGCCAGTTTGAAGATGCCCTTTCACATTAACTAATGATGTGATGAGTTGTTAGGTAGCTATTTATAGTTATCAACTGTTCCATAGAAATAATGTTTAATTTAACCGACAAACACCAGTTTCATGGAAGAAAATTCATAATTCCCTTTTATTAAATTCTGTTTTTTTTTAAATTGTAGACCAGTTTTGGAAGTTTAACAACTTGTCTTGGGCATTCTCACAAAACGACCAGCATGGATAATGTGCTCAAGCACAAAATATTAAAACAGATCTTAACACCTTCTTGTTTCCTTAACTGAAGCTGCCTTACCAGTTCGGTTTGCTTTTGTCTTTTTACTAGACAGATGGGCATACTTTCAAACAAAGCTGTGGGCTTTAGCCTTAAGAAAATGATTTCCCAATAGGAATCTAAAGAACTCCTAATAGCATCTAAAACATGCTACCTTTCCATTAAAAAGAAAAAAATCTAGAAAAAGTACCAGGTAAGGCATGAAGTCTGGTCAGCTTCAAAGAAGGTGTCATATTGGAACCATACTAGTTAGTGAATAGACCACCTAAAGTTTGTGCAGGGTCGACCAAACAAAATAGTTTAGACATTTTAGCCTAGTCTAATTGACCCCAATCAAGCTTGAACTCTGATGCTCTATTCTGGGACAATAAACTTTGTTTTGTACTTTCAGTGTTTGTAGCTGCAGAGAGAAACGGTAGTCGGCAGTCTTCTCTAATCTCATGTCTTTCAGATATGTTTGGGCCTTCCAGAACTTCTGAGAAGTCTGTAATGTATTTTGGGAAGCAATAATAGTAGAGATGGTGACATGTTAATGCTTTAAAATCTGGTAACTTAACATTTATACACTTATTAATTAGTATCTCAAAGCCTCAGAGGATAATTATTCAAGTATGGTTATTGATTTGTACTTAGAGTAGATTTCAAGACTAAGGATATGGAAGATGTTTGGGTCCATGAATTGTAGCAATTCTGACAGTATTCTGTTTCAGGGAGATACATGTCGCCCCGTGGCTTTTCAACATTGACAACTGATGTGCCAACATCAACAGTTGTGTTCAGGCTATACAGTTTTCAGGATAAGGGAGTAAGCTAGCCTAAGCTGTTTTTGTTTAGTTGTGCCAAAGAACAGTTTTATCTCAGGAAGAGTGGAGCAAAAGAAATAATGACTAATGGGTAAATCCCAAGAATATAATAATGACAAGTAATTGAGCCCTGCAGAGTTCATATACAGGTTATAGTTCCGTGTGGAGACAAGAAGATTGAGGGAAGATACGGTATCACTGCTGAGATGTATAAAAAGGTGATCAGGAACTAATGCCATAAAATCTAGGACTAGAAAAAAAAAGGACAAATCACAACTACCTGAATCTTGTCGAATGCAAGGAAAAACTGCATTATCATAAGATTTGTACAGCTGTTGAACTATATATAGATTGCTCATTACAATAGTTTTCCATCTCTGAAGGCTTTTATGAAAATGTTAGGTGACTACATCTCAAAGATAGTTTAATTGGCTTCCCTTTTCATTGTAGATGGTTGTCCTGTAATTATTAAATTTGTTCGATTCCACACTTCATTAAAGTTTCCATTTGCATGTAAAAGGTTTCAGTTTTAATCTTAGTCATTTTCTGGAATGATTAAAATCCCAGAGAGCCACTATCAATTGGGGCAAACACAGTTGAGCTGAATGAATGGACTGCACAGCTTCCTGTGTTCTCGTAAGCTAGTGTCCTTTAATTTGAATGCCTGCCTGATATTTGGACATTAATTCCCGAAAGTTCTCTAGCCAGCAAAGTTTTCTGTTAATTCTGAGAGTTGGTCTGCATATTTGAACACCACAATTGGGAAGGCTGTCATCAGTAATAAAAACCCTTAACTCTTTAGGTTTATACTGTACACTTTCCCCCTTTCTTCATTCAAATTTCAGCAGTAGCTTTGCTTATCACTGTAATCAATCAGTTGTTAACTCACCATAGAACATATTTGAAAGTTCAAATAGAACTTTTCTTTATCTGTGGTGTTATACAGTATCTTGATTTAAAGCTATTATTGTTCAGCTAAGAGAAGCTGGGATAGCTAAATTAAAGTTATAAAAAATAGCAGTTTTTTTAGAATAAAGAAGTCATTTTTCTTGGTATATTGGCATATAGTTTTTCTAGAATATATATATGTTCATGCTGGCACATTGTGTATGAGTTTGCAATGTATGTTTCTGGCTTTATGTCCTTCAGTTCTGTCTTGCTACTAATCTCAGTATCTCTCAGTAGAGAATTTGGGTGTGTTGGCAATGCTTCCTTCCTGAACCTTGCAAAGATACAGCACGTCTGTAGTTGTAGCATGATACCATGTGGTGTGAGGAAGACAGAAACTCTGAAAAGTTGCAGGATTGGTCCCCTGCTTGAAAAATGCATTAATATATAATGTTCAAGTCTGGCAGACAGGGGTCCCTCACAGTTACTATTTTTGGATGTTTGCTGCATTAAAAAAAAGCTTGTCAAATGCTAGAACAGTTTTTGCCAACATTTAAGTACCTCTGCCATTTAGTATAAAGAAAGCTGAACAAAATATTCATTACAAAACAAAACTAAACTAAAATTGAAATCATCCTCAGATGATTTGCGTGTTATAAAAGCTGCCAATCTGTGAATATATATTTATGTACATTACACCATATGATGATTTGCAAACTTTCTAATCTTTTTAACAGAAGTGGTTGCATACTTTTGGTAATATTTCAAGCGCATTTGGGATGGGTAAAACAGTTCCACTTAGATAACGCAATGAATCTGTGACTTCCAGTATCTGGTTAATGTTACCAGTGTCCCCTGTCCCCAAGAACGGCTTTTACAAGTCTTCGTTCACAGACTATGCCTTCAGATTTTAGATTTTGAAAGGAGATTTTTTAAGTGTCTAATTCCTTGTGCTGTTGGATGTTATTCAATATATTTTCTGCTGGCCTTTTATAATGAGATTGGGGCAAATTATTAATATATAGATTCAAGTGTTTGGACTTCAATGATTGGATTATCTTCTTGCAGATGTGTTTCCAACTGTTAGCAGTCAGGTTATTTTTTTCTTTGTTATCATTTAAACTTAGAAATATGTATTTACAGTCTTAATTGTAACCCTGACTTTATTGTGTTTGGACCTCTTTACTATTAGTTTATTTTATTGCTCCTTGCTTTATGGTATTTTAAGCTATGCTACATTGTTCTAACCAGTGGTTACATCTCATGAATTTATTTTAAGAGTACATATGATATCTTATTCATTGAAGAAAATGCAGAAGAAAAGATGGGGTGGTGATTTGTGTCCATTAATGAGTCCCAGGCAGGTGCTGTGTTTGTGTTTTCGGAGCACCTCTTCCAATCAAATCCAAAGCATTGCATCACCGTAGAAGACATGTTTAGTTTTAATGCTGCTTCTGTACTGACTAGTTGAATGCCTTCCCGCTCTTCTAGCATGAGACTCTATTAGCAGATGCTTCTTAATTCCGGGGTAATTTAGAATTGCATAGTAGAATATGCTGATGTGATACTTTCATTAAAAAAGCGGAGCAATATGTGGAATTAATAGACATCTTACTCTTATAATCTCAATTTCCAATTTTAGTGATTGGAGTTCCTACACTAATTCTGTGCATAATGGGGCTGAAATGTCAGTAAACATGGAAAGGGGTGCAGAGATAATATTTGATTTTGCTAAGAGATCTATGTATCTGTGTATGTGTGTAGATGTAGTCCTCAACTTATGGCCACAATTCAGCCCAAAATTTATGTTGCTAAGTGAGACAGTTGTTAAGTGAGTTTTGCCCCATTTTACAACATTTCTTGTCAGAATTGTTAAGTGAACCACTGCCAGAGCTGTTAAGTCAGTAACATGGTTAAAAACTGAATCTGCTTCCCCATTGACTCTGTTTGCCAAAAAGTTGCAAAACGTGCTCAACTGACCCTGGGACGCTATAACCATTATGAATATGAGCCGGTTGCCAAGGGTCCAGATTTTGATCACATGACTGTGAAGATGCTGCAATCATCTTAACAGTAAAAAACTGGCATAAATCACGTTTTCAGTAAGTTTTTTGTAACTTCAAACAGTCACTAGTTAGTTGTAAATCGAGGACTACCGGTACCTGTATATGCATGTAAATAACCCTCTCTCAAATTACAGTCTATTAAAATATAAAGAAAACAATATGTGCTGGCTGGATTTTGCTATGGAGAATTTGGTGCTAGAATTCCAAAGCCTGGACCAGCATATCTCTATAGTTATGTGACTGGTATGTTATGGGCATTCATCACTGGCTGAAACCTAATTCTTATGTCATTGATGAGTATTCCTCTGTATCATTGGTCCAACAATATGGACAAAAAAACCCTTGTACAAGTAGTCTTCAATTTAAGTGAAGCCACTTCATCCCTAAGTGAAGTGATCATTAAGTGTGGCATCATGCAACGTTGCCCAATTTTATGACCTTTTTTCCTTGCGGTCATTAACTTGCATATTTGATAAGTGATTCCTGCTTCCACCATCGACTTTGCTTGTTGATCGGCTGGGAAGGTTGCAGATAGTGATCACATGACTCTGTGACACTGAACTGAAGCCATCAGAAATATAAGCCAATTGTCAAGACCCTAATCATGTGATTATGTGAACTGCAACAGTTGTGTGAAGACTGGTCATAAGACAGTTTTTTTCAGCAGTGTCGCAATTTCAAACAGTTGCTAAGTGAATGATTATACTCTGAAGCATTACAAGGCTTAAGAAAGATTACAACGAACAAATTGATGAACAAGGGTGACACTGTAATACACTTACTTTAGAGTATTTGCCCAACAAAATAACTTGGAACCCAGGAAGTTGAGTCCATCCACTATCTGTATCTTTTCATGCCTGGGCGACTGGTAATTAAGAGATTTCAGCTGGTGGAACAGCAGCTTGCCAAATGTCTGACAACTTCTCCTCTGTCCACTTTGCTCCATTCCTTCTGATCTGGGTACAAACCTAATTGAGCCAGCCATTTGTCCTTCTAAGAATATGTTATTTAGAACATGTGTCCATACAATTCTGAGAGTTATTCAAATAAAGTGGATGTTTAATAAGTCTTGTAGGTAAATTAAATTGGATTATCTTGAGGATTTGCTTAAGATTCTTCAGGCCATAAGGATTTTGTAAACTTTAGCTAGAAGGTACAATAAATAAGTGAAGAGATATCTCTGATTTTAATATGCAAACTTAACAGATACAATCATTGTTCTGGGTATGTCTATTTTTGCAGGGTGGTTGTTAAGGACTTTCATACAAATTTTTAACATAAATGCCATCAGGTTTTTCATCTGGTCCTTTCCTATGAGGATATGTATCTTTTGTTACAAATGTGGTCATGAGGGAAATTCTTTATTCACCTCTCCAGACATAAGTTTCAAATTGTGAGGGTACCCCAAGAGTTCAGAGTTGAGGGCGGGGAGCACGGGAAAGTTTGTTTTGCCTCGAAGAACATTTTTCCCTCAATGTCCCTCAAGGCATCGTGTTGAAATTACAGCATTTCTGTGTCATCCCACAATGAAGCAGACTCTTGTTCTCTGCCCTATATTTCTTCATAAGTAGGTAGTGAAAAAGCAAAGACAAAATCATAAGTAGGTAGTTAAAAAGCAGAGGTAAAATCATATTCTCTACTCCCTTAGAACTCAATCCAGTGGGAGCCCCAAGCTCAGAGAATCCTCTGATTAATGTGTCTAATTAATTACTGAGAAAATTCCATCACAGTCTAAAAAGGAAAATTGAGGCACCTGGATTCCTTTCAAGCTATGGATCCACATCTCCAAATCTCAGCCATACTCTCTAAAGAATCAGAAATGACATTTTGAACTTGATAGTCCCAGGTTGCTTCATTTTGGGAATGCTGGGCTTACATCAGCAATTACGTATATTTTCTGAGAACATCTGTGCAGATAATAGACGGAATAGAAACAGTCCCACGTGTTCTTACTTTAGAGCTGGTCAGAGAGCTGGAATTTCCCTGCATATTGAAGATCTGCTGCATATTTAAGTACTAGGGCTGTGCTTTTTTTTTCATCCTGAGAGTGAAAGATGAATGGTCTAAGCAGCTATTTTCTCTATTTTGTTTTGACCAACTAAAAATAGTTGCCTTCTGTTGAGTAATTTCCTTTAACTGAGGGAATTGAAGGATTTTACTCGGCAGCTAATATTTCTATCCCACTTTCCAAGTTACCTTTTAGAAATTTATGTTGCATAGGAACTGCAATAGGAGGTCCTCAACTTACAACCCAGAAAAGTGAGTAGAAAAATTGTTAAAGAATGTAATTGTTAAGCGAGGCATCATGTGACCAAGCCCAATTTCACAATCCTTTTTTTGTTGAACGAATCACCTGCAGTCATTAAGGGAGACATCACATGTCTTTGAGCCCTGACCTCTGCCAGCTTCCCCATTGACTATGCTCCTTGAAACCTGCTGGGAAAGTTACAAATGGCACAGGACTGCAGGATGCTACAACTGTGATAAGTGCAAGCCAGTTGCCAAACACTCTGATTGCAATCTCATGTCCGTTGGACGCTCTGGCAGTCATAAGTATGCAAACCAGTCATAAATAAATTTTTTCAGCACCTTTGTAATTTAATGGTTGTTAAATAAATAGTTGTTAAGGAAGGACTACCTGTATTTACATACAATTCACACTATAACTTTCTCTCTTGCATTTATTGTTTTTGCATTGTTGAACTTACAGTATGAAGCTACTTGTGGACTTTCTTGGCTCAAGTGTCTTTTACAAAGAAAGATTATGAAAATTGTTAGGTATAGGAGATTCCATGGATTTAGCTCATTGTTCTCTAGTATGTTAGCATACTCAGAAATGTATATAGTTACTATACCAATATTGTAGAGGAAGCTTTTCTGCTAAAAGAAATCTAAAAAGTTTCATTTCAATCTACTACTTCAGAGATTTTTAAATGGAACTCTACAAATGATGTCTTACTACCCTGCATTCCACACAGAAAGTGAAACCATCTCTGCTTTAGAAACAACAACCTTATTCAGCCTCCCCTCCCTTTTGGTTTATTTACTTTATGTATGCTGCTCTGGACACTGAATGTGGTAGGGGTGTTATTAAAGTATACTTTGTTCAGAAGGTGTTAGCTGAAAGACCAGGGACTGTGAAAGGATAAGTCATGAATTCAGTTTACTCTCAGAGCCCTGGGTTCTTGTTTTTGGTTTCTACCATGATCTTTTTGCTTTTTTTTTTTCAACTCGGAGTTTAATGGTTTTAGATTATTATTCCTTGATTCTCTGCCTCAGAATATAGAGTAGGAAAATAAATTTATTTTAAAGTATAGAATTATGTAAGTTCAAGACAGTAGTCTCATTAATATAAAGAATAGGGTACTGAAAATTGAAAGACCTAACTGGGTTAGTGGAATAACTCATCCAAAATAGATTGAAATGAATGAAGAACTAAGCATGTTCACCCCACACTAAGTTTACCTTCTAGCCTATATTTCCATCTCCAGGAAATGAAATTTATGAAATGGGATTGAATTGTGTCTGGTCATTGTTGGTGGTGCTAGCCAAATTTATCTTCAGGGAAGCATATGCTACTCTGTTCTTTATGAATTCATACTCATAATTGCTGTTGTTGGCACATAGATACTGTGCTCGATTGTTTTGGTCAGCATGCTGGGTAGGATACCTCTGAAGTATCTCCTACAGTGCCTGAGCAACAGAGCAGCATAGGCAGTTGAGAGGGTTAGTTTTTGAATTGTAGCATTGATGGCAGTTCCACTTCATTTGAATTAACTAACTCAAGTATGAGCATATATTAATTCTGTAGTAATGGGAGTTTTCAAATAAACGTTCTATTTGTTTACTTGTGTGCAAATTAATTTTGCTTTTTATTTTTGTTTTGTTTTGTTTGGCTAAAAATAGTGATCCTTTCAAAGATCAGCTTTTAAAAATTTGTGATCTTCACTGGAAAATCATTTTTATTTACTTAAAAGGTATAGATGATAATGTAAAAACATTCAATCTTTTCAAAGTTATACTCTTTTATCTAAATTTGTAAATATTGCAGTATGCATACAATTTTTTACAAAATGTAAATGTGCTTGTTAATGTACATGTATTACTTAACATTTTATGAAAAAAAATCTTGTGCTTTGTTTTATTTTTTTAATTAAAGTTATGGTCAGGTGCAAGTTGCTTTTCATTTTTCTTAGACATGAAGCATATTGTTGAACTTTTGTTAAAATGGGTAGAACCAGAGGTATGACATGACAAAAGAAATGCCTTTCTTGCATTTATTAAGTAACTGCAGATTAAAGATAAATCTGTATATAGGTGATGTTACCATAGTAAATGTGTTTGATCAACAAACTTGAATTCTTATATTGTTGCTTGCAGTAGTATTAAAATACATGGTACTAAATTATTTCTGATAGTATTGCAGAAGGAAGCTACTATGTTTAAGCAATGATGCAATATGAGTGGTTTGTTGCATGTTCTGCTGTAATAAAAGAGCTTTGGAGGAAAATATGTTATCTGAAAACTGAAAGCTTGTTAAAACTAAAAGCTTGTTGTGAAGCAGGTAAAGGGAGAAACCTGGTTAGAGAAAGGAAAACAAAAAGTTGCCATAGGTTTCTTGATAGTGTTATACTGTACTCTGGAAAGACTTAGATGGTTTTAGATGTACTTCAGAAGATCTGAAAATGAGAACAGTGGAAGAATGATGTCTGTCGTCTATAGTGAATTAATATTCAATGGTGACTTTAACCAAACAACATATGGGGGAGAGACCTAATTCCTGTTACAGCATTCATGCATCATGCAGATACTAAATTTTTGAAACCATCTATGTAAAAACAGCAATAACAGCAAGGAATAATGTATCACTTTGATTATGGTTTATTTGTAAATGTCACTGATACAATTCTATTCCAATTTGCCTGCAGTAATTTCCTTGCTAGAAAATAGTTCTGGCTATCTGCTAATCATTTTGATTGTTCTTTTCTAGCTTCTGTAATGATTGTTCTTTTCTAGTTTCTGTAATAATACATATACAAATCATTCCATGCACATTTACATTACAATTGTACTTGTGTCATTTTTTGCTTCTATTTTCTTCCAAATAATTCCCAACATAGAATTTCCTTTTTTATAGTCACTGCACACTAGACTGACATTTGCACTGATATGCTTTCATAAGGTCTCTCAAGATTGCTTTCCTGACCAGTGATTCCAACTCTGCTAAAGAATACATGAGCTTGCACTTCAAGCCAAAGCTTACCCTGGATTGGCTTTGCTATTTTAAGGCCCATTCACCCATTTCATTTTGGATTTCTCCACAATTCCCTTTTTGATCTGATCAACTGGAGCAATTTGAAATAATCAGCAAACTTGCCACCTCGTTGCTCATCTCTTATTACGATGGTGTTTATAAATGAGCTTAAAAGGCAGATCTATGTGATATCCCTTTTATACAATCCACGGTTGTGAAAACTGTACTCCTAATCTCTGCTTCCTATTCTTTGATGATCACGAATCCATGAGATGACTTGTCCTCTATATTGCTTCTCTATTTGCCCTGAAAACTTGAATAAGGAGTTTTGTTGGAGACATTCAGCTACTAGCACATTCAAATCATTCTTATTTTCATGCTTGTTTACATTTATTTATTTATTTATTTATTTATTTATTTATTTATTTATTTATTTATTTATTTATTGCAATTTAGTGCCTGCCCGATTCCTGAGGGACTCCG
>JANHGC010002134.1:154106-167264 GCA_027560395.1 Boaedon fuliginosus | reverse complement strand
TGTTGCCGCCTCGAGTTCCCCTTCGGGGTGAAGAGAGGCGGGGTATAAATCTAATAAAATTGAAATTGAAATTGAAATTGGTATCCTTTTCAGAAATGTATGGGGGTAAACTATGCTACTTGCTAAGTCTAGGGCTGAGTCCTGGAATTGGGAGGAAGTGAAGGAGCCTACAGGAAGTGCTTTGGACTTTAATAAATTGGCATGCAATGTATGCTTTGAATAATGAAAAAAACCTGCTCTACTATTTCCTATGTTTCCTAACATAGGAACAGCTTATTTAAATAAGAAGCATTTCAAAGGAACCCATTTCTTAGAGAAACTTCAAAGGATTTTGTTTTTCCTCATCTACTCCCTTCTTAAAATTCTGAGAATTTGGGGAACTCAGAATAAGAAGGGAAGTAGTTCTCCTTTTTTATGAGTTGTGGAATTCTTATCACACAAACATTGATCTTTGCAGAAGGACAAATTTCCCCCTTCTCCTTTGTCTGCTGTTGCTAGAATGAAAGCTGAAAAGTTGCTGTTTATTTTTATTGTTCCAGATGTAGCAATACTGAGCTCATAAACTACAAATTGTACTTCCTAAAGGAAATACTGACACTCAAAATTGAAAGTCTAGTCTTATCCTTCCCCATATTACTATTTATGTCTATTTTTAAGGCTGCTGGGAGAAGTACTGAATTATTAATTAAACACACATATGCTTCCATATTAAGCACATTTTTGTTCAGTTTGAGGATCAAAAGGCTAGGCAGATAATGGAATCACCATATTAATAGTGCAATTGGTCTCTGGTGCCATTGCTCTCTGAAAGCAAGGAAACATTAGAATGTGAATATTGTGAATCATACAGTACAATAGGATGTAATATGTACATGACAGGTAAAGTTCCCATTTGTTCTTTCCACTCGGTATTTCAAAATTCTTTTGATTATATGTTTGCACTTTTAAAAATGGAAGATTAGGTGTTGTTTACCCCAAACCAGGGACTATACTTGAAGACAAAAATTGAGAATGGAGTGCATTACATTGGTGGTGAAATACTCAGGTTTCAGACTGGCAACTGTTTGGAAAAAGAGCCACTTTCTCTATGTAATGGAAAGTAAAATATTACTACTGATAGAGGTATTCATGAAATTAAATATATAACAAATTGTTTCATATTTATAATGAAGAAGTGAAATGTTTCAGTCTCTTTCATTTCAGTTTTTTATTTTGTAAAATAGGCTTCCACCACGAAGTCTTACTTGGGATAAATTACTGTAGCTAAAGTCAAGTGAAATTTTAAGTAGAAACTCATAAGTTTGTATTCCTAAATTCAGAAACTGTGGCAGGAAATAATTGACTATTTTCTTATCCCTTTAAATAACGGTGATCCATCGTCCCAACAGGTTTGGCGGGTTTTATGACAGGGGAGTTCCTACCATGTAACAGAACTGTTTGCAGAAGTAGCTTAGCTTTGCCTGTCCAATGATACCGATTCAGATACATTTTCTTATTTTGCAGGTTCAGTCGAGAAGATGTCTTGCCAGAAAGTTATCCATTTTGGGCAGCAGTTGTTTCGTCGGAAAGTGGTAGACTGTACAAGCAACGACAGCCGGCTCTCGCGGTGCCTCAACACGTTTGACTTGGTTGCCCTTGGAGTAGGCAGCACCCTTGGGGCAGGGGTTTATGTTCTGGCTGGAGCAGTGGCACAAGAAAATGCAGGACCTGCCATCGTCATTTCCTTTCTGATTGCAGCTCTGGCTTCTGTGTTGGCTGGACTTTGCTATGGAGAATTTGGTGCTAGAGTTCCAAAGACTGGATCAGCGTATCTCTATAGTTATGTGACTGTCGGTGAGCTGTGGGCATTCATTACTGGCTGGAACCTGATTCTTTCTTATGTCATTGGTGGGTATTCCTTTGTATCATTGGTCCATTGAATTAAGAACAGATTTAGATGGTAAACATGAACAAGGGAAAACCTGTTGTTTAAATCTATCCCAATGCCTATGATAGAATGCTATGCATTAGGATTTAATTTGATTGCATAAGTCTGACAAATGCATTAAGAATCCCTTTTGGCCACAAACAAATGTTTGAAGGGAAAATTACGACTAGACTGGCGCTCCCCAATTCTGGCGGCTTGGCGGCTCGGCGGCCTGGCTTGAGGAGGAGAGGGAAACTGGCCGTGTGAGTGGCGGGCCGGTGCGCAAGTGTGCAGCTTGACTTGCGCGAAAGCAAAACAGCCTTCTTATAAGATTGATTCTAGGAGAACACTGGAAATTTATTTTGTGTTTTTTTTTCTCAATTGCAGAAGTATCAGAAAAGAAAAGAAAAGAAACACAATTTAGATATAGATTTGGAAATCAGTCCATGTGCTATGTGTACTTCTATACTCTTCTCTTTTTAACACACAATTAAATGCAGAATCTCAAGATAACATGTAATTAACTTGCCATGCTAGCAAGATACAGGTTGGGAACAACAAATACATGTAATAAATTAAAAACTAACAACTAAAGCATCATGTGGCTTCTAGTAACTCCAGTTTCTGATCATTCTGGTTTCTTTATGTGTATGAAATGGCAAACTCCAATTAATTAAATTACAGATGGAAGCATAATGTCTACCTGGCCCCAAGAGAGCTTTTAGTTTTCTAATTACTGAAATTCCGTGAGGCTATTGGCAGTCTTATGTGAACTCTTATAAGATCTAGAAAATGCTAAACTTTTTTTCAGATCTGTGCCCGAGCCTCTGATTAAAATTTGAGACAAATATAAGTTTCGTGGGCTATGAATTGGAAGATGATTTAATCATGACTTGAGCAAAAGTGATATAGTATATATTCAAGCAAAAGGCATATACATTTCTTGAATAATAAGGGAGTAGGTTATTATTTCAGCCAGATTATAGAGTTACATAGCAATAGCACTTAGACTTATATACCGCTTCACAGTGCTTTACAGGCCTCTCTAAGTGGTTTTACTGCTCCCAACAATCTGGGTCCTCATTTTACCACCTCGGAAGGGTGGAAGGCTGAGTCAACCTTGAGCTTGGTGAGATTTGAACTGGCAAACTGCAGGCAGCCAGTAGTCAGCAGAAGTGGCCTGCAGTACAGCATTCTAACCACTGCGCCATCGAGGCTCATACATCATAATATTTTAAGTGCAAGAATTGATGAAGGGATAATAAAATTAATTAAAATGTAGAATTAATTAAATTAATAGGGGATTAAGAGCTCTTGCATGCAAGAAGCATGAAAGATAAATATATTCAGAAACATTTTGTTGAAAGTTGGCAAGTTGTTTTTTTTAATAAAAAATAGTGCCTTTAAGGAAATGTACTGTATGTTTTATGTATTTTTCTTAGTCTATAACTTAAAAAAATGAAACACATTAATAATACATTAATCATTTTAGCAACTAACTGAGGGTGAAAACTGCTAAAACAATTTTTATTGGCTGTCAGTGAAATAATAGCTGGACAATATTTATCTTTGGTGGAATTCACATTTTGTAGAATAATTTTTCAACAGGCAGTTCCTGTAGCAAGTATTTAATAATTTTTTTTGTTGAAGGGTAAAGAAATAGTGGTTCATGTTTTTCTGTGATAAAAGAAAATGCTTGGGACAAGCACAGCATGAATTTGTTTAAAGATGGAATTTGCTCCAAAATAAGTAGGAGTGGTTGAATAGGAAGGGTTTGGAAGGGAATGTAGGTTGAACTTCAAAAGCTCTGTATTTATTTACAACTACTTGGTGTTCGCATAAAGAATTTCCTTGCTTTGTATGCATTTATAGAATTAGCATCTCCTGATCTTGTTGATCAGAACATGCCCTCCATGAATCTTTTTATATTGCTTTCCAGAAAAAAAAATTGTTAGGCAGCTGTTCCAGGTACAAAATCAATTATGGAGAATTCCTCTTGAGGTCCAATGCCTTCAAAGGATATCAGCTAGAGATGATTTTTACACTCAGAGAGTGTACACAGAGTTCCTCCCCACTCTTGTACCCTTCAGATGTAGACTAACCTTTAGCTCCAGTTGCTCACCAGTTACCATTGCCTCTCTAGACTTGCTTGCAAATTACCTCCCTTGTCCTTTATTCAAAGTGCATTGGAACTTGCTGGACTACATTGTTTTCTTCCTCAAATCAGGAAATAATTTATTTTCATTTTGACTAAAATTCTTTAAAGTTTGAGACTGAGTTCAGTCACCTCAGGGTGAGATAGGAGTAAAAAAAATTAAATAATAATAACAGTAATATATAGAAGATCAAGGTTGTTCAATCTGACAGAGGAAAGAGAATGAACAAATTATATATGAATGGTGAAAACTAGAGGTAGAAGATGCGTTTGTATTGGTAGATATTCAATAAAAATGGAAAAACAAACAAAAAAATTAGATACCCAAATGCTTGTAAAAAAGAAATGGGCAGTACAGGGTAATACAGAATTGATCACCTTGTTTTGGAAAGAGCATTATGACTTGCCAAGTTTTGTACTCTGACGTAGATAAATGGATTTTGGTGATAACCTCTGTGATTTAAATGTTCAGTTGCAAAAATCTGCAGAACCACTGGCCTCTAAAATACCCAACAGGGAACAACCCCCTCATGGTCACTTCTGAACTGTTGGATACAGCAGTCTTGTGAATTTATGTGAATAACTCCTGTTCTTACGACACAGGCGAGGAACCTGGGGAGTAGTAGGAAATAAACAACCCCCCAGAGGAAGATAGTCAAATTGTCTTCTATTCTTGTTCAGCCTGATTTTAAAACCTCTAGAACAGGGGTGTCAAACTCAAGGCCCAGGGACTGGATTTGACCCAGGATGTGATCAGATCTGGCCCACGGGGCTGTCCTGGAAACTGCAAGGGCCAGCCTGCCCACCCCATCCCATCGCACAGGCAAACTGCAAGGTTGGCACAGCTTCTGGTGTTTCAGGGGAGAGGGGGCTGGGTTGCACCAGTGAGCAGTAAAGCTGGCAAACACATGGGTGGTGGGGGGAGGATCCAGAGGTGTCATGCCGGAATGGTAACGGGGCTCCCCCAAGCTGCACACCATCTCCATTTGTCTGCCTGTGTAGCCACCCCAGGCATCCCGCCTGCAACGCCAGAAGCCTTGCCACTCGCCTGCATGACCTCACCCCAGACAGTGAGGCTCCTCTGATGGATGAGGCTTTAGTGCTCACCCTGGTGCCTCCTTCCTCCACTGGAGACCTCCAGATCCCTTTTCCCATCCTTGTCTGGCCCCTCGACAAGAGTAAGATCGAGCCGGCCAGGTCGAGCTGCCCATGCCTCCCTGGTCACATCACAACCCAGCCATGCCTATCCAGCTATGCCGACCTGGCCCTTTGAGGGAGATCATAATGCTGATCTGGCCCCCAATGAAACTGAGTTTGACACCCTGCTCTAGGAGATTAAGTGAACTTGTTAACAAAACTCTTCAACAGCAGTTGCGCAATTCTCCTTGGTTCTATTAAGGTCATGTCAGAAGCCATAACATGTCTTGTTGATTGGATTGTAGAACATAGCATCTTCACAATGGGTGGGTTTCTACCGGTTTGCTCCGATTCGGGCGAACTGTTTGTTAAGGCTGGCCAGTGCTAGCAAACTGGTTCGGTTGGCTTTTGTTAAGGGGGGGAATTTTTTTTCCTTTTTCCTTTTTTTTACAAAAGCCAACCGAACCGGTTGTTATACTGGTTGAAACCCACCCCTGCTTCAAAATATATATTTTTTTTAATGAAATGTGGCAAAAATTGTATTAATCTGTTTGGGATATGATGAGATTCCAATTTCAAACTGGTCACTCTATATGTACTTTTACATGTTTTATAAATTCCTTGGCATTTTTTTTTTGATTCGCATAACCTTGTTCACTCCAGATGAAATAGTGCCATGTGTATATTAATGGATGTTATTATGTTATAAAGAGGGTAGCTTTCATTTTTATTCTCCTGCAGGAACATCAAGTGTAGCCAGAGCTTGGAGTGCAACATTTGACGAGCTTATAGGCGAGCATATTGAGAAATTCTTTCATCGCTACATGTCTATGAATGTTCCAGGTGTGCTAGCAAAATACCCAGATATCTTTTCTGTTTTCATTATCCTAGTCTTAACAGGTGAGAGAAATAAATACTATTTGGGTTGAGTAATTTTGGTGTGCTTTTGAAATATTATTTTGCAGAGAAAATGAACATTCTTATTTATTTTGCCATTTTTAAAAAGCTTTTTTTGTTACTGGTTCAAGTTGTCCTTCTGAGTGGTTGTAGAGATAAGATTACTTTTTCCTACCACTTGTTTAAAATGACTTATGTGTGCATGTAGGTACAGGCTGGGAATGGTTGAACATTCTAGTTGTACTTTTTTCTTGTAATAAAAACTGTGATTAAAGATTACCTTTAATGGGCTTTAGAAAGGGTTTTGAAACTTCCCATTTTTTTCCACTTGTGACCTAAGAAGCAATTGTATATGTTATTCACAATGTTAAAGGGAATTAGATTTAAAATCCAGATTTACTTTTGATGTTTACCTCAAAGGCTCCTACGTAAATGCTTGGTACACATTTTCTGATTATGTGCTTCTCAGATGTCAGGCAAGATACTTTCCAGTTGCTTGGCAACTCTAGCCATATAGCATAAGTCTCTGTTTTCTGAAAACCAATAAGAAAGTTGTGCAGTCTTATTTCTGCAGTTGCCAAATCTTCTTTTAGATCTGAAAGGTTTTTCCTAATTCTTTCTCTCCATATCTGTTACATTACATTCCTTTGTAAAACAATTTGAAAGCTTGTTGAGTCTCATTCCTGTCACTCAACAGCTAGCAATGGAGATTTCCATGACTGACCAGAACATACCTAGGCAGCTTCTTAAAAATTATGTTTGCTTCTTAAAAATATCCCTGACTACAATTTGATAGACTGATAATTTGGACGAAGACCATGGTATTGGTATTCCGATCATGTAAGAGTTGCACTTTATAAATACTTAAATCAAGTGACTGAAATAATTGGCAACTGGAAATTTTTAAGTCATTACAAAGTTTGTCCGTGACCAGATTCTCAACAGAGCCAAACAATAGCTTCGTTGTTATGAAAATATTTTGGATATGCATAATCTAAAACATAAAATTAGTAGGAAAGGGGCCATATTTGCAGCACTTACTGTGTATTACTGTGTGGAATCTGAATGAAAGTTTGGGATAATTTCCTTTCTTTGCCTCTGTTCAAAAAAATTATATAAGAAGCTAGCAGCTGAGAAATATGTTGGTAAAAGTCGTTCAGAATATACATTGGAAAATGTTGAAGCAATTCTTTCCAAGAATATATTTTTTCTTGTTGGTGTTGATTAAACAGTTATAATACAATTATCCGCTGTAATTTTTTTTTTAGGGCTTCTGACTTTTGGTGTGAAAGAATCTGCAATGGTTAACAAAGTGTTCACTTGTATCAACGTCCTTGTCTTGGGCTTTGTGATGGTGTCAGGTTTCGTAAAAGGCTCAATAAAAAACTGGCAGATCCCAGAAAATCTCTCACTTGTGGAGAAGTATGTTGGTTCTTATTTTTTATATATACATATCTGAAATAATATGTGCATTCATGGCTTTTGTTTAGTGCACACTGACTGTGTATTAGGTATGAAAATAAGAGAAATGAGCAGTTGTAACACATCAGGTGGTTGATGGGGACTGAAATTCAATACCATACAGATTGTTCAATTAACAAAAATCTGTCTCATGGCTGGTGCCAGCCTGTCAATAGTTTGCTCATATGTGGCTCTTTGGATCATAAGTGGTTCAAAGCTAAGATAGTTGCAGTAAGCTTTCAATATACTGTAATCTGTTGCTATAGATAGAAATTAATTGTATACCTGAAGGCACCCTTTTATTTACATGAGTGCTTCTGGTGCAAATAAGATAAGAAATAGCAGCTGCTCCAGAGTCGACAGCCTTACCCAATTTACTGTAGCCAGATGTTTGGGATTATAACTTTCACCATTCCATCTAAAATTATTGCTGCTTTGGATGCAGCCTCGTGTGTGAATTAGTAAAAATTGTGGCTATTCACAGACTAAATGTGTATGTTCAAATTACACTTAAAATCAAAGACTACAGTGTGGGGCTGCCCATTTTTTCCCTCTTAATGTTAAGTAGATCTTGCAGAGTTTGTGACCAGCAGACGGAAAGTCATGCTCTGTTCATCTTGCAAAAACTTCCCCCATAGAAAGAGGTTTCTGTACTAAGAAGAATAAAATATTTGAAATGTCACCGCTGCTTTGCAACATTGAGTTCCTCCCTTATTACCTCCTAAGCAACCCAGTGAGAGTTTCTCACCACACAGAGGGCCTTTTGTTAGTCCTGTTTTAATATACTGAAGTTTGACAGCCAGGAAGGCTGCCTCCTTTTGTGGTTGATCTAAGAGAAAGGCTATAATTCTCTGCACCATGGGTACATTGCCTCTTTCCCTGGACTTTTTAGATACTCAGTCCTTAGGCTGTTGCCAATATTTAGCAAGCAAATTATGGCAGATTTAAGACCTGTTAAGGAAAAAAAGGCAATGGGAGGAATCAAGTTAGGAGGAAAAAGTACACATAACTTGAGAAATGCATTCAAGTTATGCCTGTTTCTTTTTTGACCGTACCCATTTTCCTCCTTGCCTTGTCCTCTTGTTCCTAAGAATTGGAGTATGTTGATTGACTCCAAAAAAGGGAGAATGTCTAGAAGGCAGCAAGTCTTTTTGCTTATTTATTTATTTATTTATTTATTTATTTATTTATTTATTTATTTATTTATTTATTTATTTATTTTATACCCCGCCTCTCTTCCCCAGTCAAGGGGAACTCGAGGCAGCTTTTAATCAACCTAATTTTGAAAGACCTTGTTGTTTTTATAAGATAGAACAATTTTCATGGACTTAAGATACTTTATATAATACATTTTATATAATAAAAACTTTGACTCTACTTGGAAACAATAGAAAGAAATTTAAAAAGAGAAGTAATAAAACCTTGGTACCAAATGGACTAGCATGTTTATACTGTTCTTTGGACACAGCTGTAGAAGAATTGCCTAGCTAAACTTATTGTACAGATTAACATTTTGTACAGATTAAAAGCACAAGCTAAGACAGTTAAGATTTTAGTGAACGTCTGTATGAATTTTAAATTGAACTAAATAACTCTGCATCTAAACAGAGACCTGTACCTCTGGAAATGCAGATAGCAGTTACAGGGTTAAAATATTCTTTAATTTACAAAGCTGAATTTCCCCTCCCTTGTCTATTCAGAAGCTAATGACACCATGCATAGGGCTTCTTATTGTTATTTAATTCAAATAATAAATTTTTAAAAATGATCATTTAACTTGTTCCAAAATTTAAAAATAGTTTTGAAACCAAACTTCAAAAATGAAGAAAAAAATGACTCATGCTGCCCAGTCCTGTTCATATTTACAGTGCACAAAAATAGATCCTATTGATTTTGATAAGTGTTTTTATACATTCTTGGATTATTACAGATTGATATTAATATGCTCAAAACTAGAGGTCCATTTATTGGTGCAGTTGTTTAATGGAACTGCAAATGAGTCCTGGGAGCTGTTACACATAAATTAATACCTGTAATATAGTATCCATTTAGTATTGGTAAGTCTTGATGAGTCATCTGTATTCTGCATCTTGGTTAAGTGAATTTGCCCTGTTGAATTTTCATAGTTGCAAGATACTCTTGGAATTGGGTCATCAGAATCTCATCTAATTTCTTGCTGCTTCTTCTAGTTCCACACAGAATCTGCAGCATGGTGTTGGTGGGTTTATGCCATATGGTTTTTCTGGAGTTCTTTCAGGGGCAGCTACGTGTTTTTATGCATTTGTGGGATTCGACTGTATTGCCACCACAGGTAAGATAACAAATAAACAAACTGCTTTTTAAAAATAGTAATTTCTACTCTGAGCTAGACCTTCACTGTATGCCACTCATTACGAGTCTCTGAGCCATTTTTTCCATTCTGCTGCAGATTGCTCTCTGAAAATAGTTCATGCAGCTCTGCATGAATGGTGCTTCTTCTTTTCAGCATGAAATATATTATATTTACATACAGATCAGAATCTCATTAGATTCTTGGAGAAGGGATTCTGTGTTTTAAGACATAAACAATAGAAGGTACTTCCGGAACCTGAAAGTGCATCAGAATATTAATTTCAGCTGTATTTGATTGAGTGATTAATTATACCATGCAATGTGATGCTATGGATTTCTACTCAGAAATAAATCAACATTGCAAAATTTAAACAGAAGATCTCTTCTTTATGCCAGTTTTCGATGTAATTTTATATATCACTTCTTTTTACTCTTAGTTTTCATTATCTCATAGATAAGCTTGAAAATGAAGTTATAGTAATATATTCTTAGTATTTGGACAACACTGTCCAACACATGAACACTGCAGTTTTATGTTGCATTGCGTAATTTTAAAGTACAAATTATGGTGTTGAATCAAATCGTATAGCTTGATTCTCAAACATGTAAGTTATTTATCTAGGCAAATATTTTACCTCATAGCATGATATGCAAATGTAATGAAATGTTATACGTTTCATAAATAGCTGTAGGTTTCCCTTATTGGAAACAATTAGGCAGTTCAGGGAAATAACTCCTAATAATTTAAAAAGGATTTGTAAAATGCATGCTTTACAGTACATTTAATATGCTACTGACAAGTTTTAATTTGGGAAAGGATTTTTGCTTTTATAAGAGGAAAACATGTCAAATGAAGTTTTTTCACTGAAAGAAAATAATTAAATTCATCTTTTGTAATCTTTGGGTTATATCTCCTTTTTAGGTGAAGAAGTAAAAAATCCCCAGAAAGCTATTCCAATAGGCATAGTGGCCTCACTTCTGATATGCTTTGTTGCATATTTTGGGGTGTCGGCTGCTCTTACTCTCATGATGCCTTACTATCTGCTTGATAAAAATAGCCCACTGCCAGTTGCTTTTAAGTATGTGGGATGGGAAGGAGCAAACTATGCGGTTGCTGTGGGATCCCTATGTGCTCTTTCTACAAGGTAAGGGATACAACTTTTTTTTTTTTGCATACGTGCAGTAAGAGTGTACTCACTGACGAGTGTATTCATCTTTAAATAAAAATGTTCATGGCTGATTTCGGAGTTGGCTTTTTTTAACTTGGCAGATTTTTAAGAGCCGTAGTGGCGCAGTGGTTAACATCCACTACTGCAGGCTAACTCACTGCTCACTCTAGGAATTTGATTCTGAGTGGCTCAAGGTTGACTCAGCCTTCCATCCTTCCAAGGTTAGTAAAATGAGGACTCAGTTTGTTGGGAGCAAAATGCTGACTCTGTAAACCACTTAGAGAGGACTGTAAAGCACTGTGAAGCGGTATATAAATGCTATTGCTATGTTCCACAGTTAAGGTTTGATATATTTGGATAGATGGGTAGATGGTACCAGTTTAGAATTCCCCCACCCTCATATTAGTTAGGGGAAATGGTAAAGCTTGCAGAAGAGGTTATTGACTCTACCTCTAGTAAATCTAAAATCCTGGTGGATGCGGGAGTTAGCTACCAGTCACTGGAGATAAAGACTTCCAGTCTGGTGCTGATACATAGGACTTCAGGTTTTCAGAGTTCCTAGTCAGTGTTTCCAGAAACCATGCTGTGTGGGAGTTCTGGAAATTTTTAATCACACATATGACTGATAGGGTTAATTGTTCCATATTTGGAACAACGTAATTGGATTTGGTAGAAACTAGCTGTGTCTCTTCTGAGGTAAAAAATCTTTGGCTACATGCTCCCAGGAAACTTTTGTTACAGCCTTCAGTATCCTTCCAGCAGTTAACATTAATTTGTCATTTTTAATGTGAAAAAAGAAGAAATAAATATAATCATTTATTTAAAGGAAATGGAATAGATTTAGTTTTTATCCAGCCTCACTCATTCCTTTATCCTGTCCTACCTACTTTTAGGCATTCGAATCGTAACTTTCACTCATAGGCCAGAAAAGTTCTAAACATTAAAAAAAATACATATTTTCTTCAAATATTACCTGCAATACTACTTGTTCAGGATTTATCGCTAAAATGAATGCAGAATTCTTTTAAAGCCCACTTTTATGTACAGGTAGTTCTCAGCTAGTGATCACTTGTTAGTGATTGCTCAAAGTTATAACTGTGCTGACAAAAGTGACGTACAACTAATCCTCACACTTATAACTGTTGCATCGTCCCCATGGTCACATGAACAAAATTTGGGCACTTGGCAGCTGGCATGTATTTATAATGATTGCAGTGTCCCAGCATCATGTGATAATCATTTGTGACTTTCCCAGCTGGCTTACAACAAGCAAAGTTAATGGGGGCAGCCAGATTCACTTAACAACAGTGTTCACTTAATGACCATGCTTAAGAACTGCAGTAAAATTGGGCACGACTCACTGAACAACTGCTTTGCTTAGTATGGAAGTTCTAGTCCTAATTGATTATTTGACTCCCACTAATTATTTCTGGAATAAATCTTATTAAAAGGTTTTAAGAGAACATTAAAACTAACACAAACTAATACAACATGGGAGAACCAAGGAAAAAATGCAGTGAGGAAATATAAAAAGAAATACCAGTAGAAGTTTTCAGTTTCTTCTGCAGCAAATATAAGTATCTGATAGATTTTTTTTAAATCCCATTTTCATTATGGTGAAGATCTGGGATTCACTGCTGCAAAAGAGCAAAACTTCCCCATTATCTATTATAATTAGCCTCCCAATTTGGGGGGGAAAGACAATTATTCTTTAAAAACTGAATTCCTTGCATTAGGGACTGCGTTGTCGGAATACATTAAACAATTTTTATTTTTGTACACAAGAAATTAGGCAACATTAATGTCTCTTGTCTTTTTCTAGCCTGCTTGGATCCATGTTTCCAATGCCTCGGGTTATTTATGCGATGGCAGAAGATGGCTTACTATTCAGATTTTTGTCACGTATCAATGAAAGGACAAAAACCCCAATGTTAGCTACAATAACCTCAGGAGCTGTTGCAGGTAAGAAAGATTCCTTAAGAATGACTCAAGTAATTCCTAGGTCCACCACCACTCTATGCGTAAGGGTGTGCATATTGTAAACACATGCATTTCATACTGTAACTCCATAAGGAGATCACCTTGCATCTATAAAGCAGATC